>JANHZU010003599.1:397365-410506 GCA_032468055.1 Acrochordus granulatus
GGAAGTGTTCGGCAAGGCAGCTGAAGTGCTGCATTATGGGATCTGTAGTTTATTGTGTTACCAGCGCTTCATATCACCGGGCCATTGATAACAATAATATATGAAATGATCTCGCGGGCCGGAGATAATTACACGCCGGGCCGGATGTGGCCCGCGGGCCTTGAGTTTGACACATATGATGTAGAGCTAATATTAAATTTGTAACTGGAAAACAATTGGTTGCATATGTATTCCAAAAATACTGTACTGAGTTTTCATCCTCATTGCACAACATGGAAGAGACTATATGGGGAAAAGCAACTTAGTCACTCGGTCTCAAGTTTTATATGATAAAATATATCCCTACAGCAATTGAGATAACCACATCATATCCCCATCCATGCATCCAAATCCACGGGCCTTTCTTTAGAATGTCAAACTTTTTTGTAACAATGCCAAGGATTAAAAGATTAAGAAGCAAAAGAATATTTGGCTCCATGCTTAGCCCTATCCTAGGATTTTCTTTAGATCAGTAAGAGACTATCAGGTGAAGTAAGCTTCTAAATCCAGTCTTCAGAATAATGACGTTCTATTATCGTTCTTTTCTGTTATGTATTGCTAGCCATATGCCAATTCTAATCTGTATAATTTTCATTGACAGGAATTCATTATGTCACGTTACTATCAGATATGCTATGTTGAAAAAGAAACAGTTACATTTTAATTTATTTTGGGAAATGAATGCTTTGCAGAAGTAAAACAAATGCTTGTTTTCTATCAGAAGGAGATTAAATGTGTTAACATTCAGGCATTTATAGGACTGAAAAGGCTCATGTTTCATAGTATAAAGGTTATACCCACACAAATGGAAAAACATTTTCTGAACTGATAGTCTATAACTGATCTTTACTTAACATAAAACATATAATTGGTTCAATTTAGTCAATTTTTTACTTAAAAAGGTTAAAATATTTCAGTGTTTTTAACACTGCATTGTCCTGGAATTAGATCATAGTACCAAGTTAACTGCTGCATACATTAAACAAGTATATGGACTTTGTTTCTTTGATTTTGATTTGGCATATTGTATGAGTTCAGTCATTGTAAACTATGAGTTATAGCTTAGCAAAATGTATTAGTCAAGTAAGGTTCATTCCATAAGCCATAATAAACCACACTATAAATTAGCACAAAATATGAACCCAACCTTAGTCTTAACCTAAGCATAAGTGGTTATCTACTTTTTTAAGAGCATTTTTAGTTTTAGGGTTTTTCCAAATTTAGCCACTACTTTTCATTATTTAATACCATCACCAAGAAGTAAATCAAAATATAAAAAAAAGTTTCAAATATATTTTGAAAAAATATGTACTAGATGGTATTTATTTTCTGGCAGCCAAGTTTTTGGAACTACTTAATCCTTTCTAATCAAAAATCCACAAAGTTAAGAAACTACCTAAGCTGTACTCAACCAGTTAATTGTAATTGCAGTTCTCCATAATTTTCATTTTGCTGATATTGTGCTACTAGACAATATTCAGTTCTATACCATCATTGTTTTCTTAATACTTTTGATTTTCCTTATCCAACTGGCTACTATCCAACTGGTCAGTTTCTTGTGGCACATTCATGAACTCCCCTTGATCCATTACTTTCCAAAAAATAAATAATAAATTACTCAGTTTATTTTTATTTTCATACCTTTTTGTTTTTAATATTGTTTTAAATTATTTCAAATAACATTTGATAGAATAAGAACTTTTGGGTAAAAATCAGTTTTAGGGAAGAAGGCTGAAAGCTTTTCAACTATGGAGGAAGATGCTTTCCATTAAAATGGAAAGCAATGCTTTCTGTACTACAGTATCTTTAGCCTATAGTATTTTTCCTGGTTGCTCAATGTATTCAGGAACAGGGCTGTTTTGTTCTCCGACTGTATGTAATAAGAATGAGTGTCATCTCATTCAAAATGTGATGCTGGTAGAGGTTGGCAGCTGCAAGAGACTATTTGGGACTTAAATTATTTTTACTCCATAGTGTAGGAGCAATAACAGTAATTATAGTTAATTTTTCAGCAAGTTTTTACTTTTTACCATCTTTAGAAACTGAAAAGTTTGTTATCATATCCAGCAAATAACCAACATTCCCTTTTTAACCTATTATAATAATCATATTTTATCCACAGATGCACAAATAGTAGCATGAGAACTGTATACAACTCACTAGCAACTTTTTATGGTCCCCAGAACCTGATTTTGCACTATGAGGGTCGTGAAGGTAGAGAGCAAAATGTCTTCCTTCATCCTTTAAAATATTTGAAATCTCTTCCTGAAATAAATTCTTGAATCAATAAAATTGTGCATTATTAAAAATCCTTCATTTTTTTTCACATTCCACTACAAGGTAAACTTCGAACTTGGCAAATATTTCTACTACTAAAGACAATAGATTCTCTATTGACTTCTCTTTCCTCACCATGCTTAAACAATGTCTGGAAAAACACAATGAAAAATGAACAATACTTACAACCATACCATTTAGGGACACCCAGCAATCTTCTGGGAAATCTTGAAGCAATGGGACCAAGAATTGAAGGCAACCATCCCAATGGCAAAGTAGCAACATCATTCCAATGAGATTGAAGATTCTCACCACAGCACTAGCTAGATCATATGTCATGTGGAAAATCTGCAGGCAAATTACAGACAACATGTGGTCATCAACACCAAGATTTTACCACTGACTTAAATCTTATCAAGAATAAATTAATAGCGAAATGATCAGTCTAAATCCTATAAAGCAGCACTAACCAGGTTATATTTTAAAAAAAATATTTAGAAGCTGATCAGAACTAAGAATAAAGGACAGCCATTTTAGAAAAACAATAGCATGTTGGGCATATTTGTAACTATCCACTTTGTTTATATGAGTTTATCCTAATATCTAGAAGTGTCCATCTATCTTAAATTAATATATAACTTCAAAGAAGTTCCAGTAAATAATAATTATAATTGTTTTTTCTTCCACTGATTCTCTTTTTAACTTTAAATTTTTAATTAAAGACAAGCTAATAATTTATAATAAATTTATAATATAGATTTCATCATAATTTGGTGAATGACTACAGTTTTATCACCCTGAAGTAGCTGAAGCATGTCCTGGGGTTACACTAAATACAACAGTATTAGCAGGAAAACCCTACATTCAAAAAGTAACAACATATTTTATCACAATGAAGCATACTTACAAAAGGTTCCTCTCATAATTTATAAGAAAATATTTCTGCAAGCATAATTTGATCATAAGAATGTTATTCTATTGGAATTGTCTAATAATATTTGTT
Source organism: Acrochordus granulatus (assembly GCA_032468055.1). NCBI lineage: Eukaryota > Metazoa > Chordata > Lepidosauria > Squamata > Acrochordidae > Acrochordus > Acrochordus granulatus. The sequence continues at coordinate 400,685 of JANHZU010003599.1, forward strand.
TGATCAAAAATTACTAGAATGTATGCTTTCCCAATGAAGTTTCCCTATGAAATGTAGATGGCCAATGAACTAATGCTAGGTATAAGGGAGAAAACATTGCTATTCTATGATGGAATATAAGTATTGCAAATCACTTTAAAGGATATTTACTTAAAATGTTACTCAACTTATTTACTTAAAAATATCACTGTAGTTGGAAAAAAACAATGTGCACGGGTATCTGAAAGTTCATGTCCTTTCCTATCCTCAAAAAAATTATGACCACCCATCTTTATTGCTAAGAGAAAAAGCTATTGGAGAACAAAATTTGTGGTATGAATCAATGATTCACAAAAAAAAAAAAATAGAACTGAGTGAATGTCCACAAGTTGGTGTAAAGAAATTTTAAAAAGAGCTTAGTATGGAAGAACCATTTAGGAGAATCAATTACATCATCCAGAGGTTGAAGCGAGAATAAGGAAGAAACTCAGTATATGATTTTGTGAATATAAAGGGGGGATCAAAGAGAAACTTGGTCAGGCTTTTGATATTCTTTTATCATGTCCTATTACAATAATTGGGTAAACCGTTCCTGCTTTTCCTCTCGGTCCAAGACATTAATTGCTGGCTATGCCATCCTGAATTTCATTAAATTATTATTAGCATTCTTCTCCCCAATTTTCTTCAGTTTGAAAGATACATTATTTTTGAAATATCTTTCAAAGGAGAAGAATTTTAATAAAATTATCATGGCTGGAATATAGTGTTTTTAGACTAGTATGAGATGGGTAAGGAATTGATATTGGTGCCATTTTTTTATTCTACACAGGTAGTCCTCACTTATTGTGATCATTCAAAGTTGCAACAGCACTAAAAAAGGAGATTTACAACCAATTCTTGAAATGCTGAATGTCACACCATCCCGCAGTCATATGATTATGATCTGGGTGCTTGGCAACCAGCTCACACTTATGATAGTTGCAGCTTCCTGTGGGCACATAATCTCAATTTGCAACCTTTCCTGCTGGCTTTCCACAAACAAAATCAATGGGGAAGCCGGCAGGGAAGGTTGCAAATTGCTCTGGTAAGTGGCTTGCACCCTCCCCTACCTGGCAGCAGCCATACCATACTGCATTCATGCCACACCTTGCAGCCACTTGCACATGCTCCCCTGCCTTACAGTAGCCATCCCTAAGTCTACTGTGCTTGCACTGTGCCTACCTGCTTGCAAGCCTCCTGGACTCATGTAATGACCCATGATCCTCACATAACGGTGGCAATGAGGAATGCAGGGACTGCTGTTGCTAAGTGAAGTGATCACGTGGCATTACACTTTATGATGATATTGCTTAGCAATAGAAATTCTTAACCATTACTTGTAATTTTCTCATCAGGAAACTGCAGTCTTCCTAATTTACCACATTTCAGTTGAATCTGAAAGGAGGAAGTGAGATGAAATATTAACTTCTCCCACAGGGAAGACTTGAGAGGACTGGAAAGTTGTATAACAGAAAGTGTCAAGAGCACAGTCTGTTTCTTCTAACAATACAAAAACATCACCCAGCAAAATTCAAAAGAAATTACCAAGCACTCTGGGAATAATGAAAAAATACAGAAAATTCTTTTGTAAGGGAATATTTTGGCATATTTTTTTCAATTGTCAACAAATCAACAAATATTAATACCATTTTTAGATGAAATACAATACAATGTGAACAAAAGTAATCTTTTCAAAAGGAGTCATGCTTTGACATTCCTAATATTTAGAAGTTTATTTTTTTAAAAAAAAATAGGCTAGAGTAGCTACAATATACAAATGCTTGTATATTGCCTGAGAGTTTCTATAGAAAATGCAGTGTTTAATTGTAAAAGATAAGTCCATTTCTGACAGTAGCTAACCACCTTGACAAAAATTAAATATTTAGATAGACTTCTCTTGATTATTCACTACCTTAGCACAGTATCAGTTTAGCTGGATTGACTACAAATCCTAAGCTGCTTTGGCCAGTTACTTTCTCTCAGCTCAACCCATCTCAAAAGGTTGTTATGAGAAAATATGAGGAAGAAGTATTAGGAATTGAGTCAAACAAAAGTTATTTCTATTCTATTGCTTTAATAGATGCTTCAAGGTTACAGGAATCTCCTTCTGCCTGCCTAAACCTCTAACCTTGGAATATAGCATAATGGTCCTCACGGGATTGCCTGTCTTTTGTTTAATCATGCATAATGACTCTAGACTGTCCCACTCCTCACACTAGGATCAGGCCTTGTTTCCCCCACAGGTATGTTTGCTACGTTGAATTATTTCTATAAAAAAAGATGGGATAAAAAAATAAATTTATTGATGTGACAGTTGAATGATAAAATGAATAAGTCTGAGTTTAAAAAAAAACACTGAACTTTTATTTAAAAACTTTAAAACTGAACCTGCCATCCATCTTTTACAAATCTTTTACCATCCAACAGCAATACATTAGTTAAAGTTTGGAACTAATGTTAGGCCCCTGGAGCTGATCTGACATTTCAGGTTTGTAGCCTTTTTCTTAGGGCCTTCAAGAGCTAGTGAGAGGTAGTGTATGGGGCAGTATATTGATATGGCAGATACTCAAATAAGGATTTCTCAAAAGCAGGCACCGCTGTTCTCAGATTTTGAAGAAAGAAAGATCCTGTTCACTGAGTCCACTGACAGTAAGCTGTGCATGATATTCTCTGCCAGTGAGGGAGATAAATGGATTTTGTCCTGGCAAAAATGATGAAAACTGTCAGGGATGAGAGGGCTGTTAACTCTTTCTGTGTCCCCAGTTTATATTCTGTGCTGAATTTCTACATGATGAGTCGTTAACTTTCTGTCACTGTCCAAATGACGAGGTCTTACTTTTGACATGGAAGCCTTTGCATGATGAAATTATGTGTGTTTATTTTTAAATGAATGTTTTAATATGTACATGAATTTTTAATTGAAGGTTTGCAATATTAAGGTATAAGCTCCCCTTCCCTTCCCACAGACACATTACAAAAATAAGGCACACTTTATGTTGTTTATAAACATAACTTCTGTTATTTTCCAATGCATACTGTGATGTATGCATATCAACAGGAGCACAAAATGCTGTAAAACACAATACAGATGAAACTGCATGTACAGCTGAATCAAGGTTCTTTGTGCTGTTTTATGTGTCATCTGTCACTGGAATATTGAATAGAACTTGGACCACCGACAGGGGTTTGGACTAGCCTGTACAGATGTCAAGAGAGAGACACAAGAAGGAGGAGGAACTAAAGAAATTGAAAACAGCTACCAACAGTTACGCACATTCACATATCCCAAATGTATTGCAAAAATTATCTTTGTTACAATTGGAACTCTGAATGGAGTGAATCAGAGAATCTGCAAGGAAGAGCTGAGAGAAACGACTCTAGTCAAATGCTTCAAATAATTAAGGACCAAACTGAACATAACTAAACCAAACAGAAGTCTTGAATAGGGATGGGATTAATACCAGAAAAATGCCTTGTCAAATATTCCTGATACTTGGATAAAATTGCAGACAGATTATTGTTAAACAATAATAAAAAACAGAACACCTTATACCTAAGATCTGAGCTTGGTGACTAAAATGGTATTTTAAGACAACTGATATAATGACAGAAAGAGACAAAAGACAGAAACAAAGTGAGTAAATTCAAAGCTGAATGTATGCATGGCAGCATTCTCAGAAATGGAAGAGAATGGCTGCCAGATCTTTTATTATTAAAATAACATATCGGTCCATAAGTACTGGCCAAAATTGCTAAAATCTATTCTCTATTTTTAGTAATTTAAGAATAATAAAACTGGATGCCATTTCAGAGGGACTGTCTAACTACAAATCTCTCTCAGATGCTGCAAATATTGAAAAAATCAGGCCACTTACATTCAGGGTTTGTAAATTATTCTAGAATCAATTGTGATGAAGAGCTGTAAGGAAATGTTTCAAAGAAATTGATTCAGCAGTGTGGATTTAGGGTGCTATAAATTCAGCTTCAATTAGTGAGTTTTCATGACCCAATACAGTGACCAATGCAGAGATTCTCAAAGTATAAAACACGATTCTCTGGGGATTGCAAGCAAAAGTGGCTACGTGTATTTGTACGCATGCACATGTGTGAATATCTCTCTGTGTGTCTCTCTGTGTGTGTAAGATAGCTGCTTCCATTGTGCTGAATAAAAATGACCATCACTATGCTGTTGGTGCTGGACTGCACAAGATCAATTAAAGAAGATAATTATCTTCTTCAGTAACCTCTGTTTAACCCGAAAATACTCCAATTTGTTCCTGAGCACCATCTAAGATATTTCAACCAGATTCAAGGCACTCTTGCTTAGTTTTAGTTTTGCCTTCCTCCTCTTCCAAGGGTAGCTGTTCTTGGGCTTCCTCCTTGGAAGCATCAGGCCTCAAGCTATTTGCTTCTTCTACTTTTTACAGGAGGATGATGCATTGTGCTGGGAATCCAGCATGGTCTGGTTGGAAATCTTTTTGGAGCACATTCTCTTCTTGTTGGACTTTTTCAACTTGCCTTTTGTCAAGGTATGGAAGCATCTTCTCCTTGGCAAATACTTCTCAGTTAGGGTGCATCCATCAAACTTTCTTCCATTAGGATTGTGTGCCTGTTTATGGAGTCACACAATTAATTTATGTTTTGTGTGTGCATGTGAGATGTGTAATTTGAAAAGGCTATAACATCACAAATTTATTTCAGCTGGAATACTGTCACCTCCACTAGCTTTGTTGTTAGTAATGTTTCCTAAGGTCCACTCAATTTCACACTCCAGATGTCCAGCTCTAGGTCAGCGACCACACCATTGTAGTTATCAGGGACATTTAGATCTTTCTTATATAGATCTTCTATGTATTCTTGTCACCTCTTCTTAATTTCTTCTGCTTCTGTTAAGTCCCAACCATTTTTGTCCTTTATCATGCCCATTTTTTCATGAAACATTCCCTTGATATCTCAGATTTTATTGAAGAGCTCTCTAATCTTTCCCAGTCAATTGTTTTCCTCTCTTTCTTTGCACTTTTCATTTAAAAAGGCCGTCTTATCTCTACTTGCTATTCTCTGGATTCAGTTAGATATATCTTTCCCTTTCTCCGTTGCCTTTCATTTTCCTTCTTTCTTCAGCAATTTGTAAAGCTTCATCAGACAGCCACTTTTCTTTCTTTCATTTATTTTTCTTTGGGATGGTTTTAATAGCTACCTCTTATACAATGTTACACACCTCTGTCCATAGTTCTTCAGGCACTCTACCAGATCTGATCCCTTAAATCTATTCCTCACCTCCACATAAGTAATATCATTGAGGTCATACCTGAATGACATGGTGGTTTTTCCTACTTTCTTCAATTTAAGCCTGAATTTTGCAATAAGAAGCTCATGATCTGAGCCACAGTCAGCTCCAGCTCTTGTTTTTACTGACTATATAGAGCTTTTCTATCTTTGGCTGCAACAAATATAATCAATCTGATTTTGGTGTTGACCATTTGGTGATGTCCATGTGCAGAGTCGCCTCTTGGGTTGTTGGAAAAGAGTGTTTGCTATGACTAGTGCGTTCTCTTGACAAAACTTTGTTAGCCTTAGGTCTGTTTCATTTTGTATTCCAAGGCCAAACTTGCATGTTAATCTGGTTATCTTTTGACATCCACTTTAGTATTCAAATTCACTATGATGGAAAGGACATCTTTGTTTGGTGTGAATTCTAGAAGGTGTTATAGGCCTTCATAAAACCAATCAACTTCAGCGTCTTTGGCATCAGTAGTTTGGGCATATACTTGGATTACTGTGATGTTAAAAGGTTTGCCTTGGATTTGAATCACGATCATCTTGTTAGTTTTGAGTTTGTACCCCAGTACTGCTTTTCTCACTGTTTTATTGAGGCTACTCCATTTCTTCTAAGGGATTTTTGTTCACAGTAGTAGATGGAGTGGTCATCTGAACTAAAGTAGCTCATTCATGTCCATTTTAGTTCACTGATTCCCAAGATGTCAATGTTCAATCTTGTCATCTCATGATTGACTATATCCAGCTCACCTTGATTCATCGATCTTACATTCCATATTGTTCTTTACTGCATTGTGTCACCACCAGATACATCCACAGTTGAGCTTCCTTTTGGCTTAGGCCCAGCCCCTTCATTCTTTCTGAAACTACTTGTAACCTACCTCTAGTCTTCCCATATTGGACACCTACTGACCTGAGGGGCTTGTCTTTCAGCATCTTATCTTTTAGCCTTATGATAATGTCCGTGGGGTTTTCTTGGCAAGGATACTGGAGTGGGTTGCCATTTCCTTCTCCAGTGGATCATGTTTTGTCAGAACTCTTGCTATGATCTGTCCATCTTGGATGGCCCTGCACAGCATAGTTCATGGCTTCATTGAGTTATGCAAGCCCATTCACCACAATAAGACAGTGATCATGAAGGAAAAAGGTAAAGGTTTCCCCTTTCAGCTACGGCCAAATCTAGAGGTAGTGCTCATCTCTGTTTCCTAGCCAAAGAGCCAGCATTGTCCAATGCTTCCATGGTCATATGACCAGCATGACCATACGCCAAGGTACAATGGAACACCACTACCTTCCCACCAATTTAAGCATTATTTATCCACCTACATTTTTACATGCTTTTGAACTGCGAGGTTGGCAAGAGCTGGGGCGAATAATGGGAGTCCACCCTGTTATGCAGTGTTTAGGTCTTGAACTTGGGCTGCTGACCTTCTGGCTGACCAGCCTAGCATCTTTACCACTAGACTACTGTGACCTTATATAACTTGTATTGACTTAATGCAAAATCTAATTATGCACTTAATTCTTTTAATTTAAGTTATTTTAGTAAGGACCAAAACTTGTTAATTGTTAGACAATTTTAAAGATAATCTTGACACAGCAGATTTAGATCCATTACTATTCACAATTAAGATGACCAAATATAGTGTTTCTATTTGTTGATAATATGTGGAAGTGTGCTGATAATATACTTTCTACTCTCCCTTTAAAACATATGTCCCTTTTATATCTTCTAGAGTAAAATGACCATCAAAATATCTGAGAATTTTGTTGATTTAAATTGATAGGTATTTGCTATATATTAAAAATGCATTACATAATGGTCAGGGTTTTAATCCAAACTGATTAATGATCCCTTTTTATTCATGGACATATATTAGAAAGCAGACAAGTACTTTCTTATGTCCAAATACTTTGAACATTGTAAAGTATATTCTAATCATCACTGTTAATTTGAATGAATTATTTTCTTGTACTAATTATGTTTCTTTATTACATTAAGGATAACTGTTGAACTCAAGCGTTTGGTCTAATATCTGGAAAACCTTCTTTCCCTCACAGTAGCCAATTTAACTGATCTCAGAGTTGGGCACATAGTATGGACTTAGTTACTAGAAAGTGCAGCTAAAAACTATATTGAAATAATGCAGAGTGCATTGTAGTATTCTGTCAATCAAGAGATTTTGTCTTTCTAGTCTATAGATTGCCGTTTACTCCATTATTTATTTATTAATTAAATTTATATGCCACCAAATTCAAAACAACTCTCAGTGGTTCACAATAAAAACATATCATAAAAACAGAATAAAACAGCCAAAAATCTTTAAAATAAACCAACTGGACTGCGCAGGGACATAAAAAATACACCTCCAAGATGATGTGTCCCCATTGGAGCCCCATGCCAGCTGGCAGAGCCAGGTCTTAAGGCTCTTCCAGAAGGTCGTAAGGGTGGGCACAGACCTCACTTCTGGGTCTATATATATGCAAATATTTATTTAGTATTATTTTTTAGAATGTTTTTGTCATTTGAAATGCATATACTAATACAATCAAATGGTTTGAAAAAGCAACTTCAACTGCAGAAAAATAAGAATAAAAGTAATTTCAGAGATTTCCTGAAGACTATAAAAAGTTGGAATACAGGTGCTGTTACTGCTTTTGAACATCCAATGGAAGTTTATCTAGAGCAGCAAGCCATTACATGAAAAGGTCTACTAATTTAAGGTTCTTCAAGCTGTGTTCTGTGAGACCATGGGGATATGGTTCCTTGAGAGACTCGGAGAGAAGGGAAATTCACTTGTATTGTGAGAGCTTTGATTCTTTATTAATAATTCTAGAATAATTATTTTTAATTAGCAGGTTCCATTGTCTGAAAAAGTTTGAATATCCTTGTGCTAGCCTTACCATCCTTAAAAGAAGGCAGGTGAGAGTGGCCTCTGTACATATACAAAATGTGCTGTCCCTCTCTGCTATAAACTTTTAAGAGTTGACATCTATCAAGTTCCTTCAAGCAAATGAACCCTGCTCACAGTTCAAGGAAACTCCTTCATTCATGCTATACATAAAAGCAGAGGTAAAATATGTCTGTAAAAGGAAAGTGAGCTGAAATAAATTTAAAACTGGCAAAATAAGAAACGAAGAAAAGAACTAAAGAGATTTGCTGAGCCCTAGGCAGGAGTGATGATTACAGCTCATATAGTACAAGTTGCTGCCCCATTTGCCCGAACACATAAAAACTAATGAGGAAAGCTTTTGAGAATTGCCAATCAATCCAGCTTGTATGATAGAGAGGCATAACTATTGTTAATAGTGGCATTCTCAGCAAAAAGATCGATATCAATCTGTTTGCTTGATTTAATGCCTGCTGAAAATAAATGGAGCTTTCTTATTGATGTCAGTATAAAGTGTGTGGTCCCAATGCCCTACATAGTTTGTAACACTTTGTAGTGTTCAAAATGAAAGCTGTATCTGAAGCAGAACATGTGGAAAAAGCTGCTGAGTGCAATTTTTCGGTTATGCCTGGAAGGCAATGTTACTTAATCAATGAAGTCCTAGTACTTTCTTAATTATCAGTGTATTTGAAGATGGTAATGATTTAGCACAAAATAAAAATGCAGATACATTTAGCTTTTAAAATGTGGGGCTTTTTTGTAATGTAGACAGGAAGCCTGAATTCAGATACACTAGACCAGGGTGGAGTCTGTGAGGCAGAAACACGAGTGATTTAACAAAATATATACTAATTTCAGTCAAATATCCAGCTGGAAAACATTAGCTGAAGGCAACATGTGTAGGATGACAGTTTAAATGTAAGAGCTATAAGGAAAGTGAGTTCCGAAATTAAGCCACAAACTAAGTCATGTACAAGTAGATGAATACAACACTTTGATATTTAACTTATTAAAGTTGGTTTTGCCACCTGGGAAGTTTGGTTCACTCTGCATATATTTATCCATCCATCCATCCATCCATCCATCCATCCATCCATCCATCCATCCATCCCTTTCCAGAAAGATAGCCAATATGGATTTAACTAAATCAGAAAAAGAAAAGGAACAAAAACAAATCCAAAACTAAGTTAACATCCCCCACAAAATTCTTGCTCATTTCCTTACCTTTTGACATTCCACTAACCATTAATTCAACAGACCAAACTCACCTGTTCACTGAATATTTGCTTATATAGAAGCTGAGAAGCAGAGACTCAGATGGCCCCAAATCTTTGAGCCTTTTGTATGGCACTGAAGTGTTAAGTATTCAGCCTAGGAGGTTAACTGCTGTTGTGCTTTTTCTTATTGGTTATCCTTGGGCCCCAGCAGATTTTTTTTGGTGGGATGGGAATTGTATAGGTTTTTAATCCTTCTGTGCTACCTAAAATCACTCATGTGATTTGAATAGCCATATAAATCATATTCTATACAGTCAGTCAAAACAAGATCTGGAGCTGACTGTGGATCAGATTATGAGCTTCTTATTGCCAAATTTAGGCTGAAATTAAAGAAAGTAGGGAAAACCACTATGTCATTC
>JANHZU010003600.1:35062-46751 GCA_032468055.1 Acrochordus granulatus
ATATTTCTCCCAGCAATCTTAATTCCAACTGGTGATTCATCCAGCTCAGCATTTCTCATGATGTACTCTGCATATAATTTAAGGAAGCAGGGTGACAATATACAGCCTTGTCGTACTCCTTTTCCAATTTGGAACCAATCTGTCGTTCCGTGTCCAGTTCTAACTGTTGCTTCTTGACTAGCATTACAAGTTTCTCAGGAGACAGGTAAGATGGTCTAGTATTCCCATCTCTTTTAGAATTTGCCACAGTTTGTGGTGATCCACACAATCAAAGGCTTTATCAATCATAGTAGTCAAATCAGTTATTTTTTCATAGCTTTTGAATGTATTTTATGTGTGAAAAAAGACAATGTTGGTGGAAGACATTGATCTTATAGTTAATTCTTTTTGTAAATTTCCAGGTCTCACTGGCATAGATGGCAGTTGATATGACAATGGCATTAAATAATTTGATCTTGGTTGCTGTGTTTATGGTGGATGTGGGTCCACACTATACACATTTGGTGGAAGACAGCAATTACCTATTCAGCATTTCACATCTGCTTCTGTTCCCCCACCTGTATCCATGATGCTGCCAAGATAGTTGAATGCTTCCACAAATTTTAAGACCTGCTCTCCTATTGTTATCAGGGTGTTGTCTTGAACATTATCAACTTGCATTAGCTTGGTTTTGTCTTCACTAATTTTTAAACCCACTTTACTTGCCTCTGCTTCAAGTGCCAGCGCCATTTCTTTCAGCTGTGTCTTAGTGTTTGCAAGTAAAACAGTGTCATTGGTGAAACCTATGTCGGTCAATTTGCCTTGTTTATTCCATGGAATGCCAAAGTCCAATTTATTCATTTCTTTTTCATGGTATATTCCATGGTAATCAAAAATAAAAATGAGGGTAGGATATAACTCTTTTTTAATCATAAAAAAGTCAGCACTGTCATTTTCAGTTTTTACACAGCACCTAATGTTGTAAAGGCTTCTGAAGATGTTAACGTATCTCTTTGAAATACAAGAAAATACAATCCAAGAGATTGGAGCTAAAGTTGTTTTGGAATTAGGTATACTTTTAGAGAGTTTAGTCTGAAAAGCAGGAAAACTTCATAAAAATATTGAAAAAGATAAATGTTTACACTGTTTGCGGTGGCTTTCTTTTAATTTCCTTGTTCTGTGTAAAAACTCAACTTGGCTTTCTGCTTTACTGCTGAATGTTAATTAGAGAACATTCTTTTTGTATAACCTTGTACAATAAATGCCTTTACTTTGTTTTGACAGCCCTTTTAGCCAGCCAGCTTGTCCTAAAAGTGATTCAGAACTGGAAGTTAAGCCTACAGAGAACTTACTTATTAGAGGGGAATCTCACATGGAATGGACTTGGGGAGGCTTTCCTGCATCTACCAAGGTAAATTTGTTTGCAAATCATTCTGTTTTCTGAAACATTTTGATAATACATTAGTAATATGTATATCAGTAGTAATGTTATGAATAATTTTCTGAAGAAATAAATGAAAGTAGCTGCCTCCTGTGATTCATTCTTGGTCCTTCTATAAAATAGCCAAAACTTTTAAAGGAGTATTAGTTAAGGTCAGTAGAATAACAAGCCCCTCTTGGCCCAACTTTTGCCTTTGTGAGCAATTCAGGTAATTCGACTGGTTACGCTAATAAATCCTTTTGAACTAAACCTTGAAAATTGATATCAGTGGTTTATGTGATTACATAAATGTCCCAATTTTGCAAATGTTTTAATAAAAATTGCCATAAGTACAGCAAAAAAAATAGTATTAACATTTGTTGTGCTGATTCATTTAATGCTGGCTTTTCTACAGAGATAATATAGAGATAATATATGGGTTTCAAATTTTGGAATTTTATTTAGGATTGCCAGAGTGTTTTGCTTAGTGAAGTTCTGAGCTGGTTCAAAAGTTATTAAAGTCTATCTTTATCATTAAAACTTATGCACACTATCCATCTTAGTGTGAACTGCAAGAGGATTCTATATGAATTACTTAAATTTCAGTTTCAGAATATGGATTATCAGGACATTTTGCTTAAAAAATGTAACATGCAGCTGCTCCCCTGTGTTTAATTACTTACTCTGATTGGGGAGAAATGTACCATGAGCTTTTTACAGGCTATAAATATAAGAAACAACTAACTATAAGGTAACATGATCTTAAGCCAAACATTTTCTATCATATTTTATACAATAAAGTGTTATAGGAAGCAGTTTGGGATCATGAAAGTTTGTTGCATCTGATATAAACAATAAACATATTTGAGATAATGAAATTTAGGTACAGAATGGTTTATAAATCAGGAAAGTATTAGGATTCAACATTTTACTTTGCATTTTTGATGTGAATTTTGAAATTTTGAAATTCTTTTACATGTGAAATTTTTTTTCTCTTATAAATTGATCAGATAAAGATATTATAAAAGCTATAAATCAAGTTCATGCAAGGATTAAAATAAGTACTTTTAGGGGGCTAGTAATGAGAAATTTAACAATTTAATCTTGGGCTAACTGCGGAGGCCCATACTTAACTGAAGTTTTCTTGTTAACCTCTTAACTTGGTTTTTTCTATTTCAAATTATAGGAAGGGAATTTTTAAAATTCAAACTGGCATATGCAATTAATATTAAATATTTTATAACTTAGAAACAATCTTAACATGCTTTTCAAAATGTGAGTATAGATCATACAGGTAAATAATTGCTTGTAAGTTTTGTGAGGCTGAGTTAAAGTGCAAGCAGCTTGTGTACTATTGCAAGTTTTTCCAATGATTACATTTTTCATTGGGAAAAATAGTTATACTTTTAACAGTGAGTTGGCTCTTCATATGAGATTGTTTCCTATTGAGCCAATACATTGATGTAGTATCTGTATTGAAGCATTGTGGGAATAAACCTCAAAAGTAGGAAAATATCTGTATTTTCTGTAACCTATTTTATGATATGTTATTGTCAAAAATAATTTTAGATTTCCTAATATATAGATTTGATCAGTTTACACAGTTCATAAGATTTGAATTGAACAATACGAAGATGATTTTAGGAAAAGATGCTTTCCTTTTCAGATGAGCAAGAAGGAAAAACTGGAACATCCTAGAACAGCTACTATTACTCCATCAGAGAAGACTCATTTTAGGGTTATATCTAGCAGTGATACAATTGAAGATGATATTCTGGTGAATGATCCAATTCGTACAGTTTTAAAACCGGAGCCAAGGACACATCCACTATTTAAAGAGCTAGATATTAAAGACAGACTTGCTTCTTCAGTAACAGAGCCTGTTCTAGAAATTCTTGAGCATTCTACTGCATTAGATTCTGATACACTCTCCAGCCCACTTGTGGAGTCACCATCAGAAATTAAGCCAGCAACAAAACTTGATTCTCCATCAAAGAAAAAAGGTATATATCTTTAATTTCTTGGTAACATTTTTAAATATTTTTCTGTTTTTCCTAGCTTTCAGATATATAACCAGTTTTGAGAGGTAAGCAACAAATATATATAGTAGCTTTGGTCGCAACATTCTTTTAGACTATCATTAAGAACAATTTGTAGTCAGATACAAACATTTTGATTTTACATATGGTATATTTATTTTTCTATAAAAAAGCTTGCAGAAGAAAATATTCCTCTCCCTAACCTTGACAGCTGGTTTAGTTGTCCCAGGCATTAGTGTGTTCACAAATACTCATTAGCATCCCTGCCTGATTTTTTTTAGATATTTTTAATAATAAAAATGTAAATTGGAAGTAGTCATAATGCAGAGCATCAGCATCTACAACTATTTTTATTTATATGAACTTCAAAGCTCCAACTGGGAGAGTAAACCTGGGGCGTTGTTTTCTTTCCAATAAATGAACCTTTTGTGACTGGTAATGGCAGCCATTTTGCAAGTTACCACTGTACTCATTTTATTAGTACAGATAGTCTTTGACTTTTGACCACAATAGGGACTGGACCTTTTGTCATTAAGCAATACAATTGTTAAGTGAGTCATGCAAGATTTTACTAACTTTTTGCCATGGTTGTTAAGAGAATCATGTCATTAATCAAATCCAGCTTCTGCCATTGACATTGTATGTAGGAAGCCTCCTGGGAAGGTAATGTAACTCCAGAACATGCAACTGTTATAAAATAATGCCAGTTGCCAAATGCTTGAATTTTGATCATATAATTACAGAGATGCCGCAATGGTCATAAGTGTGAGGACTGGTCATGTCACTTTTTTCAGTGCCATCGTAACTTCAAATGGTCATTAAATGAATGATCATAAATCAAGGTCTATTTGTATAACTATCTGTGCTCTTAAAATTACAAGTTTAAGAAGTTTGCTTATCCCTGCCGTATCTGTCTTCTTAAGAAGCCTAAGCAGAGGGCAATCAGATGCTCTTTTGAACAATATGGAATAGAATGCAAGAGAGTTGCCAATAGAATAGAATATATGTAGCACCAGTTGAACTGTGAAGTCCTTGATGCTTTCTGAACTTGGTTGTTTGCTTGCAGATGTTTTGTTACCAGACTAGGTAACTTCTTCAAATGTCTGCAAGCAAACAATCAAACATGGAGAGTAGCAAGGACTCCATATGAGAGAGTTTTCAGAGGTAAAGTATCCAAAATCAGGTGGAGCTCTCTTGCTTAGCTTACAGGTTAACTTCTAATAGACAAAACTTTTAACAGTACTTTTTTTCCCTTATAGAAGCTTTTCCTACTATTAAGATTTCTCACTTTGTCAGTGTTATGCTTTTTCTTTTTAGGGATACATAAAAGAAGCCAGCACCAAGGACCTGATGACATATATTTGGATGATCTGAAGGCTCTAGAACCTGAAGTTGCTGCTCTTTATTTTCCCAAAAGGTATTTGACAAAAAGCTAAATAGTACAATAATATACAATATTTAATACTTCTTTTAAAAATATTGATGGGATCAAAGAGAAGCTTCCAAAGCCTTTCCAATCTTTCCACCAACCTTTAACATTGATGTCTTAAACTGCTTAATTAGTCTTTTTCAGTAGCAGCTGTATATTTCACCCTGTTATTTTTCTTTTCAAAACTATATCCCTTTTTAATTACCTTTACACATATGAGATTTAGACTAGTTTGAAAAATAAGTTTTTAATTCATCAAAAATATTAGATATTCTCATGGAGGATAAACATTTTCTCCATGATTTAGTAATAACATAATTGAGGTGGACCTCCTTTGTTCAGATACAGGTAGTCCTAAATGTCCACTTGTTCAGTGACTGTATGTCGATGAAGATTCTCAGTCATCCAGGTAGAATTGTCTGGAGGTTGAGTTATGCCAACTGGACTACTTTAATTTTGATTTGAAACGTTTCAGTATTTATCCAAGTAGCTTCTTCAGTCTGAGAAAAAGTTGGCTAGGGGATTTTGTATATTTCTTCCAGGGTAGCTGCATTTCTCACTTAATCCAATTAGGCTCGTTAGATGGACAGTAGGAGATGTGAATAGATAAAGAGTCTTTGGGATGTAGATGTCAATTCCTAAATCTCTTACTTATTCCCAAGTGGGTGGTTAAGTGTGATCTCCTTGGTGAGCCTGTGAAGTGGTCTTAAGTGCAGCCACCCTGGAAGACATATATGGGGTCTCCTAGCCAACTTTTTCTCAGACTGAAGAAGCTACTTGGATAAGCAGCGAAATGTCTCAAATCAAAAGAAAAGAAGTCCAGTTGCCATGACTCAACCTCTAGAAAATTGTTCAGTTACCTCAGTGCGTCCGTTGTAACATCCCATGATTGCAGTTTGGCAACTGGTCCACAGTTATAACGTTGCAGTGTCGTATGGTCACATGATTATACTTTGCAACCTTCACTGCTAGCTTCCAACAAGCAAAGTCAATGGAGAAGCTGACAGGAGGTTGTAAATGGTGATCTTATGACTATGGCAGGCTGCAACCATGTGGGGTTCTCCTAACAATGGCAACTGGGACTGCTAGGACTGCTGCCATAAGTTGGCACAGTCATGTAACATTGTGCCTCATGGCTGCGTTACTTATTAATCAGTTTCCAGTCTCAATTTTCATTGGTAAGCAAGGGCTACCTGTAATACAACTCTGATTATCAAGTAACTGAGGAACTAAAAGACAGTGGCAATCATGTGTCATATTTGCTAGCTGAATGATCACTCATTGGAAGAACAGTTTGTACAGATCAGCCTCTGTCCTAATTGCATAAAATAATTTCTATGAACTTATAATTAACATCAGAAGTAATTGAAAATAGCAATATGAATAAAATTAAAGTTTTTTGTTTTAAAAGCTGTATTTTTGATTGTCAGTTTTGTACATTTATATATAGATGATTTTTATTTTTATCTTTCATTGATTTTATTCTAATTTCCGGATTGTTCTAAGTTGTAATTGAAGTCAGGCAGTATGCAAGTTTAATAAATTATTATTATTACCATTGTTGTTGAAAAAGGATTCTTTTATGCTCTTTAGTGACTCTGATCCAGGTACTAGACAGTGGTTGGAATCCGACACTTTCTCTGGTTCCCAGTCTCCACAGTCAGTTGGAAGTGCTGCTGCAGACAGTGGTACGGATTGTATGTCTGATTCTGCAATGGACTTGCCTGATGTTACATTATCTCTTTGTGGAGGTCTTAGTGAAAATGGAGAGATATCTAAAGGTAAGTTATCCTATTATTACTTACATAATTTTGAGAGACCAAATGAATAGAAGAGTTTGTTGTGTGAAAGAAGATGAAACATATTTCAGTCAGTTGATGGAATATCTTTGCATTGCAGAAAAATTCATGGAACACATAATTACTTATCATGAATTTGCTGAAAATCCAGGTCTTATAGACAATCCTAACTTGGTAATAAAGATATATAACAGGTAATATTATCTGAATCTTCTATGTCTATTGCAAAATTATTTAACTTAATTTTATTATATTGATACATAATGTGGCTGTCATTCTGTTGGATGCTTATCCTTAAAATAATTTAAATTAAAATCTAATTTTATTCAGAGAAGATAACGAGGAATTGCAGAAGTTTTTATTGTAGCTGCAGAGTGCTGAGAACACACTACAAGAAATAAAACATTTTATTTAAACAAAGAATGTGTAGTACATTCATAATGACAATCTGTTATGTTTATAATAGGTATTATAATTGGGCATTGGCTGCTCCCATGATTCTCAGCTTGCAGGTGTTCCAGAAAAGCTTACCACAGGTAATTTAATGACAGTAAATATTCCTTGGCTATCCATATTAGGTCATAGATGCAGAGACATACCAAAGTCCTGGGAGAAGAATGTGTTCAGAAATGGCAATCTCTGTGACTGAAAACACACCCAAAGAGATTTTAGGAATATTGAATAATTCTGTGAAGTTAAAAATGACAGCTCAGCAAATACTGGTGTGCATGGTGTGATGGGACAGGTAAGGTAGGGATGAAATGCTGAGATACAAGGGCAAGAGGCAAGGGTTTACATCATGTAACTCACAAGATAAGTTTCAGTTTTGTCAACAACAGTGACAATGTTATAGGTATAAAAATCTAAAGTGGCTTCACATACCCTGCTTTGAACTACTGTCACCACTGAAATATTCTGTAAAATTGCCCTCCTTTTCTGACATAACAGTTAATTTAGAAAACAGCTTCACTTCTTATAATTTGAAACTCTTTTCCTAAGCCATTTATTACATAAGAAATAACAATATGGAAAGAAGAAAGTGAAGGAACAATTTAAATAATAATAGTAAGGTATGAAAATACATACATACGTGCGTCCATATACATTAGTGGATGGGTAGATGGAGGTGTGGTTTTTAGCATGATTTTATGTGGTTAAATGAGGTCCAATTTTGGTATTGCCATATCCATGGTATATTTCTGCCCATTACTTCTATGTGGTTGGATCATTTTTTTTCCAAGCTTTAAATTGTAGAAGAGTTCTTTATTCTAGTTATTTTCTTCCAGTGAGCTTGAAGAAGAATCATCTGCAAGTCAGAAAATACTATAAGAGATTAGTGTGGATTGATTTGGCTATGTTCTCCTGCAATATTAATACAGTGGAACCTTGGATTACGAGTACCATGGTTAACAAGTGTTCTGCAAGATGAGCAAATTTTTTTAATAAAATTTAATTCGGTTAACAAGTGAAAACTTGCAAGATGAGCACTGTGCGATGAGCTTGTGTGGGAAATCTCACAATGGAGCCAATGGTTCTTCTCTCTTGCTGCGTAAAAAGCATAAATTAAGTAAAAGTAGTTCAAGAGAAACAACTCACAAGATTCAGATTCCAGATTCTCCTTCCAAGCAATAATACTACCCCTCTTCTCCTCACTCTTGTCTCCCTCACGCCAGGTAGGACTCATCTCAAAGTGTATGAAGATTGACCCTCCATCTTCCCTGTCACTCACTTACTCACTCACACAAATATAGCCCTCACATGGCACCATCCAGCCCATCCCCCTCCTGCCCCATCTCTCCCTCTCATAGCACAGAGGCAGGTTATGATAAGAAAAATGTCCAAACCACCCGGGAAAGACATTACAGAGGGAAAAGGAAAAAGGCCGTTTTGTCCTTGAGTGGCAGCAGCGGATTCTCCTGATCCAACAAGGGCCTCCCTTGCTAGCCAAGCAGCAGCTGATGGCCAGAATCTGCCTTGGGCCAGATCCATAGTGATAAAATTAACCTTAAAGCAGCCACCCTTCCCAGGAAAGGCCAGATGAATCTCCTAAGAACTGTACAGAAACAAGAGAGAACAGAACTCAAGGCTAGGGTGGAAATCTTCTTCCATAAACTGAGGGACCATCAAGAACCATCACCCAAATTGAACCACAGTTGTTATTCTCTGCCTAGCTTGGATCGGGCCCTTGGGGACTCTGCCTCAAAAGCTTCTAGCAAAAGTTAAAGTGCTGGTTAATTTGTTTTATTTTTACTTTATATTGTGTATTAATTATTGATACTTGTTTCAGATATTAGGGACAATCATTTCTACATAAAATACCATTGAAAATGATTTTAATGAATATTTTTGGGTACGTGGAACAGATCATCCGACTTTACATTGTTTCCTATGGAAAAACTTGCTTTGGTATAAGAGCGTTTTGGATTAAGAGCATTCTTCCAGAATGAATTATGCTTGCAATCCAAGGTTCCACTGTACTGGCATTTGAGTCAAACAGAGGGAATTGTTTCTTTTTTTCTAGAGAAGAGAATCCACAAAGGCTATACACTTGTCTTCAAATTTATCTAAAGAGAAGAAAAACATGTAGGAAGTTTAATATAATCAAATAATGATATTAAAAATATATCTGCATGGTATCTTCTTATATATGTTATAAAAAAGATGGTATTGTGAATGTACATTAAATATTAATGTATTTAGACAACAATTGAATCTTGGATTAAAGACAAGATGCCGAAGAAGTCTGGAAGGTGGTGGTTCTGGCGTAAAAAGGACAGCTTGATTAAGCAGGTAAAAACACATTAGCTTTGAATGCTGGACACATTTAGAGGTTACATGGGGCTAAACAGTTATGGAGTAAATAATTTTATTTAGGATCATTCGCTTGAATGTCACTTTCATCACATATAATGCAGTTTGTATTTAAGCTATTTGTCAGATAAATCTTCTGTGTTTTAAGGGTGGGCTATAAAAAGACAACCTTTTGGTAAAAACAACTGAGCAATTGTATTTGCATTTTAACCAAAGCTGCAGAACTTTGAGCTAGATTTGAGCAGCGGGAGGGGTTTAGAAGCTAGATAGAGATTTTTATTAGTCACTTCAAACTGTTGATAATATGTTGATACTTTGCAACATTAAAATATGTCAGCTTTAACCAAAGCTGACAATATTTAACTGGCATTTAATCAACAATTGAAAAGTAACTCAACATTATCAGAAACACCAAATGCATCATTATATTCCCCCATTTATAATTAACACTGTTTAGTCCACCTCTTGACAAGTTATTGAAATTTTTCCTTTGGTGCTATCAGCAATCATTGAGCTATCAAGAAGAACATTTTCAACATAATTGTACCTGAAAAAGTTACAATTTTTAGTTTAGCATAAGAAATTGCAGGCATTCCTTTCTAAAGCTCCTAGCTTGGTTTTATTCAGCAATTGTATTGCTTTGGTTTTAGAGTACTTTATCAACCATTACAATCAACAATGCAAGAATGTTATTGGTAATTATTCTGTTCTAGTAATGAAATCTATTCTGCCATATCACTTTATTTTCCACCATCCAACATTTTCTTTGTGTTTCAATCAAGGGGTAATTGAAAATTTGCTGTATTAATTTGTATGCTATTATTTGTGCAATAACTTTGGAATCTGCTCAGTAAGTGTTCTTAATTTTGGAGTGATGTTAAACAAATGATTAAATAAAATGTTGATGGTATTACAACTTTTTACAACTAGATTGATATGTAATTCAGAAATGCAACAGTTATCTTTCTGTTCAGGTGGCAATGCAAAATGATGTGGTCTTAACATGCTCTTCTGATGCTAGCTTCCAGAAACAAAGGATGGGAAATCTGAGACTCCAAAAAATGACCAATCAACAACTATAAAGGAACAAGTTGAAAGCCAGTATGTCACTTTGAAATAAATTTGTGCTTAAAGACAGTATCTTGCCTTTGTAGAAAATGAAATTTCCCCCCCATATTGTTCTGATATTTAAGGAGATATTTAAGCCATTAATAGTGCTTTTTGTAAAAAAGGTTGTACTCTCAGTCTGTGGAATCTGCTAATAACACTTTTAAAATCCCTATCTTGAATTTTAAAATGCTGCTATAACTGGAATAGAGAAGTCTGAGCCACATAGACTAGTGATCTGAATCCATTTAAGAAAATGTCATCAGAACACTCCCATTTAATTATTTACTGTTTCAAAAAGTGCTAGAATGTTATGGTCAGTGTGCCATTTTTTCCTAAAATTCAGAATTTTAAAAAATTGGCTGAGTGACAGTGAATTAACCAAAGTCACTCATTTAGCTTCCATGACTGGAATTAGGATTAATTAGGATCTCCCAGGTCCTATACAAACATTTTAACAACTATACAGTTTCTATACACTTGAATATATTTGATTAAACAATATCTTGGCTAGGCTTAATTTGAAGCAGTGTTATAAACACAGCTTTTAAATTAAGCCTCTGACTTTAGAGGAGTATCCTTGAGAGATTTCTTCTGTACAAATGATCTTATGTTGCAAAAAAAATTGATCTCTGTCTAAAATGGTTTTCTCTTAAATTAATAAAATGCTTTTTCCTTTTGAAATATTGATCCAATATGCTGTTATGTCTTACAAAATACCAAATACTATATTTAAATTATCTCTGAAAGTCTGATATATCTTAGTTAGACTATGTCATTTTAGGCCTCCAAATGATGAGTCTTCTAGTGATGATGAAGTTTCACAGGAACTGAAAGAATCCTTAATAATAGATTCGATTCCACTTGAACATTCAAGCTCTGGGAACACTACTTACAGAAAGTCACTTAGGTTGTCTTCAGATCAAATTGTAAGTGGTTATTGTATTTCAAATAATTTTTAATATAGTTTAACAAAATGTGTTTTTGAGGAAACAGATTAGTGAAAACTTTCTTCATGAGATTGCTGTCTTTCCCCATGTATGTAATTGAGAATATTAAGATCTGTTTGGATTTTGATCCTTAGTAATACTGCATAATAGCATTG
>JANHZU010003600.1:73165-84747 GCA_032468055.1 Acrochordus granulatus
AAGAGTATATACCAGCTCTCTTACCAGTTCAATTTCAGAATTGAGAAAGCCTTTTGGATGAAAGGTGAAACGTCTTCTATTTGAAAAAATCCAATCCAGATGCCTGTTTTTTAAACTTTTGTTGCCATGCCAAAAAGTTTAATAAGTGTTTGGATTCATACAATATGCTAAGTCAAAACTAAAAAAGCCAGACTGTGGTTCCATGCATACACTGGGAACCATTTGATCATACAAATACAAAACATAAAAAGTCTATGTACTATACTAATTATTTCATTGCATCTACACCAATTTATTTATTACATTTATATGCCGCTGAACTAAGATGACTCTCAGCAGCTTACAATAAATTATAACTATGACTTCACTATATAATTATTACTATTAGTTATAATAACTATTATAATTATTACTCCATCCATTATGAAGAGCATGAATACTTCAGATGCCAGCATGATCACTGTTATATGCATAAAGATAGTTCTTGACTTATAACTACAATTTAATCCAGAATCTTTGGTCAATGAGCAAAGTGGTCGTTAAGCAAGATATCATGTGTGTACTTCACTCAACAACCAGAATCCTGATTCTCACAATTTTGGTCCTTAAAGCAATTGCTTGGGTTATTAAGCAGAGTGTGGGGGTGCCTTGGGGGGGAATACCTCAGGCACAACCTACAGTTGCACAGAAATCTGCCACTAAGAGGCTTTAGATACCTACAGGGCCTACCATCAGGACTTATGAAAGGAGCATTAATGAAAAACCTAAGGGAAAAATTGACATTTTGTTCTATTTCCCTTGCTATCTAATAACATTCCTATTTAATTTTTAAGATTTATTTAACCCTATTATCCTATTTTTAATTAAAGTTAATATATAGAAAAGAACAAGGCAACTTACATATTGGAGGTTGAATTTTCTTTAGGTCTTGAAGGTCTATGGTGAATCTGTGGAACTGGCTATTGAATGACTGGGCAAAATTTCTGAGGCCAAAAATATCTTTTGAATGGGATGTTACAGTTTTGTTCATCTGACTGAAACAATTCCAAAGATTGGAGATGTGTTTATTTAATCCCTCCTTTATCCTTTGAAGGCTGCTAGACACAGAATCTAATTTACTGCAAGTTTTCTCAACATGTGATACTTTATCCTCTAAATCTGAGATGCCAGGTAATTTATCTTTACATTTGGTCAAGTTAGAAAATTCTTCTCTATTCAACTGATGCATTTTTTTCTTCAAGTAATCACAACAGTTACTGTTCTGGTGAATTGTTTGATTGTCCACCATTTTCTGTATTTCATCTGTTTTTCTGGATAACTCAAGCTGTGTCTTCCCACATGTAGAATTGATACTTAAAAGTTCTTCTTTGTTGTTGTTTAAACTATTCTGAAGGAGTTTTATATCTTTATCTATAGCATTTAGACCAAATCGAAGTATTCGCAGATCCTTATGAAGTTTATGAATGTCATGTTGGGTATCTTTAATTATACTGAATTTTTCACTTAGGGAGTTATTGAAAGATTTTAAAATATCAAAATTGTCCTTTGTTTTCAAAAATAATGCATCATATTTATTATTAGTGTTTTCTATGCCTTTCTGAAAACTTTCTAAGTTCTGTGATAGAGACTGGCAAAAATCTTCAATATATTGTAATTTGTTCTTCATAAGATTCATCTCCAATACAAGAAGCTTATTTCCAGATTCTGACTTGTTCTGCAATCTTGATCCTTGAGTGATAGATATCTCATCTGGACTGGAAACATTAGCAATATCTAGAATAGTAGAACCTAGTCTGTTTTCTATTGCTTGGAGCTTTTTGTCAAATAAACCTCTTACTTCATCTGTTTTAGTCGCTATAACACTACGAAGTGTTTCCTCAATGTAAAAGCAGTGTTCTTCAGCATTTTTCTCGGTAACATTAATCCTCGCTTCTACTTCCTCCCATTTTTCATCAAAATTGTCTTCTGAATTTGGAGTGGAAATATGTGTTATTTCATTATCTATCCTGGCATTTAACATTTTATTTGCTTCTGCAATTTTCTCTATCTTTATATCCAAACTTTTCATCTGTTGTTTAATGTTATCATTTTTAGCATCATTGCAACAATATGATTGGTTTAATGGTGCTTTGATAATATTCTGTAGATTTTGAATTTGTTTTCTCAGATCATTTTCTTTTTCTGCAACAGATTCTCTTAGACCTAAAAAATTGGCTTCATAGTCATCACAATGTTGTTGAATATCTATCAACTTATACTCACAGGAATTTTTCAGATCTGCCATTTTCTTTTCAAATCCTTCCAGCATTTCCTGTCTCAAAGCTTCAAATTTAGCATCTATATATTCCTGATATAACTGACTGCTGGGGATTGTTATTGTTGGCCCTTGGACTGCTTCTTGGAGCTGTTTTAATTGTCCTTCATAGTCATTTACTTTCCCATTCACTTCTTCCAATCTATTAATTTTGATCTTCAAGCTATCATCTTCTTCAGACATTAAATTTTCTGTTCCAGATTTGTATGAATTATTAGTGTTGAATGGATGAGTATTCTCTGTTTTGTCCTCCAATGTACTGTCCAACCCTGGATGGTCATGAAGGTTGTTCAACCATGATATTACTCTCTGACTTGCATCTTCTTGCACAGAAACTTTTGGATTTTTATTCATACTGATTATAGAGGACTGAAGTTCTAGCACTATCTGTGTAAGCCGGAATAATTCATCCTCCACAAATTGTATTTTTTTATCTTGTGAGTCCTCTTGTCCTTGCTTTGGTCTGAAATCTGTAGAGGGAAAATATATTACTATTTTAATTATCTCTTTCAATAGTTTAACTGAACAATACTGTTGCAATATCTGGCTTGCAACGCCTCACAATACAAATGAGCACATTGAAAAAAATACTTATATTAATAAATTTTTACAGCCTAATGCATTTCAGTAAGAAACCATATGAAGAAAGGAGTCATGAGAAATATTTAAACCCATCCATCACGTAAGAAACTTAGAACCAACCATGAGACTAATTCAAAGACAAAAGGAAAATTGTCTGGACTAAGATGACCAGATAAACCACTACAGTAACAGCATATTAATGGAGATCCACTAAAGTATGAGTTGAATAATATCTTATCATGGCAAACTGAGTTTATGATAAAATGGTTATATGAAAATTTCTGGGAAAATAATGAAAGTCCTAGTAAAATCTTGGCAAAATGATTGAAGCAAAAAAGAAATGAAAAATAGTTACAGCCATTAAAAATATAAATAAGATACAGGCATCAGCAACTCCATCAATAAGTGGCATGGTCATTAAGTGTAAGATCATGTGACTGCATTTGACTTATGTCAATTCTGCCATGGTTGTTAAGTGAATCACCTGCAGTTGTTAAATGTGATATTAGTAACTGTGACTTGCAAATTATTGCTCACTTCCCCATTGATTTTGCTTCTCAGAAGCCAGTTGTGAAAGTTGAAAATGGCAATCACAGGATCATGGGAATGCTGCAGCCATTGTGAATTTAAGGATTGGTCATAAACCTACTTTTCAGCATCATTGTAAATTCAAACAATTGCTGAATGAGGCAATAGTTAACCAAGAACTATCAATATACAAGTCTCCAAAGGCTTTCATTTTCAGTTTTTAAAATTTTACTCAGATTTAAATATTAAACCTGATAACTTGTCTGATGAAAATATGACAAGTAAAATAAAGCTAAAAATTGACCTTTCATAATTGATATCTCACAATAATTATTACTCAGTCTTTTGACTATGGGTAAGATAAGAGGTGATTTTGAATACCAGTAATGGTAAAGCTTTTCTATGGAGTGATATAAAACATTTATTGATACATGTGCTCCAAAACACCATCAATTCTATAATCAAATTTTATAATATGTGATCTTTGAAAATGAGTATTTATATTCTTCATTTAATGAAACACATATTGCACATATGCCAAAATCTGATAAAGATCATATGCCATGTGCTAATTATTGACCCATTTAATTAATTAATGTAGGTTTTAAAAATGTTGTAGCTATTAAACTTCAACAAGTGATTAAAAATTACTATTGCTATGAGAAATAATTTTCTTAGACGTAAAATTATGTAGAAATAACACATAAAATAGTGTAAGAATAATCTACCTCATATGGTTAATAGGACTAATAAATCTAAGAAGTATAGCAAAGCACATTAAACAATAACAGAGTAATAAAACTCAGCAAAAAGCCCATGCATATCAAGAGCTAAAGAAACATTACCCAAGCTTGGCTTCATATCATTTGATGGATGTTCTGCTGGGTATACTATTGATCTTGGCTTTTCTGCTACACCCTCTTTGCAATCAATGCCCATGTAGCCAGGACAACATCTCCACTCCAATTCTGTTACCATCTTGTAAGTTAATGTATATTTAGGCCTCAAACTTGTTCGATACCTGTAAAGAATTAAAAGTCGCATTTGCTAATTGGTTTCATTATCTTTACTGCTTTGCTTTTTCAACAAACCATGCAAGTAGTGCTTTAAAGACTATAGCAAAAATGGCAAAAAATGCAGTTTCTTAAAAAGGCAACTGGACTTTTATTATTAGATGAAACCAGAAAACGTTTTGAGTTCTATCCAAGAGGCTTTATCAATTCCATGTGAAAAAAGGGATGGTAAAAAAATTTATAAGTTTCTCAAAAAAAGGCAGGAAAAAGGATACATAGACAGGTTCTCACATAACAAGCTAAACTGAGTGATAGGTGAACAATGAAGTTTTAGAGAAAGATTGCCTTAGGGATCAGTGAATAACACTTCAGTCTGCTGAAAGGTTGTTTTTCTGCAAATGATTTAAAGCCACATTATAAACAGGGGGCAATTGAAATCTGGTTCCTCCTATTAATGGAAGGACTTAACATTTTTATATAACTAGATTCTTTGATTCCTCTCAAAAGTCAGTTCATTTGTCAAGAATTTTGAATTTACAGTCATCAAAGGAATGTCCATAGTCTTTTAAGATGCAAATGGATTGCAAATGATTCAGATTTTGTATGTTGTTGAAAACATTTATGAAGAGGTTGTTTTGTTTCCCCAACATCTAATATATTTAAAAAATATAATAATTCAAAAACTGAGTGTACTTTTTCTTTGGCATACCAAGATGAATTTATAATTTTTTAATGTAAATTATGTAGCTTGATTCTGAAACCAACTACCCAGAACGGCGATGGGTTGTCCTTTGCTGAATGCATTTATCTGTATAACTGTCTGTCAGGGGTGCTTTAATTTGGATCCCTTCATTCCTCAGATGTTGGACTTGATGGTCTAAATGGCCCTTTGAACTCCATAATTGAGGTGAACTTTTATTACTATGACTGTAATAAATTATTTATTTCTTTGAGGTAAAAAATATAAGTTTGAATTTTACTACAAATATATATGAAGAAAATTGTGACATTCAACTCCTTTTGAGAACTAAGGGATCCTGGGCACATCTTTGCAGCAGTTGGGAAATAATTTTGAATTTATGTGCCCATTTTGAAACGGCATTATTTTTTCTGACTCTTCTGCACTTTTGAAACCAGAGAAATTCTGTTTATGTACAGTAAGTATAGGTCTTCAATGCTTCTTCTAAAAAAACCAAAACAAATTCTAATTATATAATCTTCTATATAATGTTCTTTTATAATCATTACTGAGGCATCTGAAAAACAATGTACTGTATTATTAATCAAACAAATAAATGGGTAAAGTTATGTACAGTGCATGTCTATGCATGTTCACTCAGTAATAAATTCTAGCATGTGTTACATGCTGGACTAAATTTTAGTTGAAATATACAAGATATATAAACAATACTTATGATTAAAGAGAAAAAGATAGAAAACCTATTATCCTGACCACCCATGGGTTTTTTGTTCCCGTGTTCTCTTCTTCTCCATAACATATAACTACTTATTACTGCATAAGCAATTTAGGGTGCTTTTTTTTAACTCTCTGAAGTCTGTGGAATATGATATGTCTGCGTTAGAGGGATATTTCTACCATAACACTATTTGAGCTTGCATCCAACCTCATGAACTTCATACACGTAAACTTGTTGCTATATTAAAACTTCAATATATGTGTTGAGAAAATAGAGTACAGTTTTGAATACTAGAACCTTTAGAAAATGCAAAAATGTATATTCAAAATTGCTTTAAATAATTTCTATTTCGACATGTCTATATAAGCATCTATTGAAAAATGGAAAACCAATGTCTTAATAATATTTTGAATTTCCTTTTAATATGTTATTTTAGTTGTAACAGATGATGGAAACTGAAGTTTAAATGATTACAATATTATCTATTGTACAACTTACTTTAGCAGTGGAAATTAACATATGATATCGATAACATTTCCCAAACACTTATATTTTGATCTAAGTTTACAAATTTCAGTAAAATTGTTGAGATTTCAAAGTCCATTCTGACAAATGTCCTTTATATGAAAATCTGTATTCCAACAAAAACCAAACCTGTTTCTTAAGAACAATGTTCAATACCTATCACATTGGTTTATCCACAGTAAAATTAGTTACTCAACTCTACTAGAACTACAGCTTATATCTATTCCAACATAGAAGTGAAAATTTCATTCCATATTCCTGACCCATGTTCATTATTAATTTAGTGAGTCAATTGCAAGATTCTGAAATCTGATCTGTTTGAATCATTAGCTGAGAAAAATAGATCCTGGCATCAAAAGTTATAGAAAACAATTTTATCATGAAGAAATTTATGTATACAGCACAAGGAAAATGTAATTCAGAGTTAAGCCTGGTGCTCTTTTTTAATACGTATTTTCAAAACTATTAATCATCATACATTTTAAAACATTCATTCTAGCTTCAATATGTAAGCATTTAGTAAATACTCAAAAACTAAATGTACATCTGGGTCTTGTTTTATAATTGAAGCATTATATTCTAATTTTGGCCGCTGAAGCTTCTTTACATAAAGCAGTGAAACACATTTCATCATACTGTTAGTGTATGGCCTTACCCTGAAATGTTAAAACATGACTATCAAATAGCAAATGCAAATGCATGTGAAAACAAAGGTGACACAACCTTTTTTCAACCTTTGAAAAAGGATTTAGCATACATTGCACTTACTTGCTTATTTAATGCATCTAGTAACTAAGTAATCGGAAGCATTTGCTTAATTTCATATTGTATGTTGGTTGTGCGCCTTGGACCATGAGGCTCTACTCACAGTCACTCATATCGTGGTCACCTCCAAAACAGTTTACAGTAACATGCTCCACACGAGGCTGCCCTTGAAGAGTATCTGGAAATTTCAGCTGGTGCAGAATGCAGCCGGGTGAACAGTTGTGTGTGTCCCTAGGAGAATACATGTTACAATTCTGTTCAATGTGCTGCATTAGTTACTAGTTTGCTTATGAGTGCAATTAAAGTGTTGGTTTTGACCTTTAAATCTCTACATGGCATGGGACCAGGTTATTTGAGGGACTGTCTCTTCCTGATTATACCTACATGTGCCACCAGATCAGGCAGGAGAAGTATGTGACAGGTCTTGTCCCCAAAGAAGTGCCATCTAGTGCGACCCAGGCAGCATGCCGTTTCTGCTATGGCCTCCACCTTCTGGAACATCATTCCTCCCTGCAGGTGAAGTTAGCCCCATCTCTCTTAGCTTTCCAGGAGACCTTTAAAATACAGTGTTTTTCACCAGCCCTGGGGATCCCAGGGAGAGTCTGCAAAGTGGCTGTATGAGAATATGAGATTTTCTTCTGCTTTGCTGGGTTTTGGTTATTTTATATGTTTATTTGTATTGCTTCTGGATTGTTATGGATTGTCCTGTTATAATGTCTATTTATATCAAATTATATTTTTATGAAGGGAGCCAATTTAGTAGAAACCCAGAGACTGTGAGTTCTAGGCCTCTATTCATAATGAAAGCCATCTGGGGTGACTTGGAGCCAATCACTCTTTCTGAGAGAACGTTGGAAATATGCATATTTAATTCAGGAAAGCAAAAAATAAAAATAAAAAATGCTGCTAACTGGCATTCTGTTGTAAAAACCTGGAGCAGATTCTATTATCATTTAGTTTACTTGTACACATACACACAAATACACAGACACAAACGCACTACTAAAACATACTACTAAAACTCTCGTGTTTGTTACTTTGACACCTTCAATTAGGTAAAACAATGCCTCACAGAGCAATATTTTTTTAATTGTTATCCCATTTGAGGTACA
Organism: Acrochordus granulatus; assembly: GCA_032468055.1. Classification (NCBI taxonomy): domain Eukaryota; kingdom Metazoa; phylum Chordata; class Lepidosauria; order Squamata; family Acrochordidae; genus Acrochordus; species Acrochordus granulatus. The sequence goes on from JANHZU010003600.1 coordinate 81,423, forward strand.
TTACATTGATACATTATCAATGTACCTCAAAATGGGCTTACTTAAATCTGGGACCCATCATTCTTGTGGGATTGAAATTTGGCAAAGTTCTGGCCGCTTCAATGCCACCACGCCTTCCAATTACATTTCTCATAAAACTGTGGGCCGCATGACACAAAGGAAAATTTGAGGGGAGTATCCCCACCCTCTTTCCCGTTTCCTTCTGGCCCCTACACCTAAATGGCTGGTAGAAAGGCTCGATGGGCGAGCGGCCATTTGCTGCTTTGGAACTAAGGCCAACATCTGAAATCTCTAAATGGAGGTGGTTGGTGAGCCACTTGAGGGCTTGCTGGCCAGCAGGGCTGGCTTAGGGGTGCTGGTGGTTGTGATGTGTGAGCCCTTTTTCTCCCAAGAGGGAGGGGGCCCTTATAGGACATGGTAGGATGGGGAGCAGGGCGCAGTATTCCTCACAGTCCACAGCTCCCTTTATACACCCTTTGCACAAGTGGCACAGAGTTCCACAGACCAGCCAAAGGGGGGGGGAAGAGCCTTCACTGAGGTGAAGGTGGGTAAACTGCACAAAAGCCTGTATTATACATAGAAAAAGGAAGGTTGAGGGGGAGAATCAGATGCCTGTTTGTAAGGTAGGGTTGGCTGGGGGACGCTGGGGATCAAAGGGTAAGATTACTTTCTCCCTGAAAGAGACACGCTGAAATGGGAAATAGTGGTGTGGTTTTCCTTGTGGTCTGCAGCTCCATGGTTCTCCATCCCTCCAGCAAAATGGCAGGCAGTTTCACAGGTCTGCCAAGGAGAAGGAGGTGATGGCGGCAGTTTTAATAGGGCTCCCCCTGAGGGTCACGGGGGATGGGAAATGACACAAACCTCTATTGTATGTGGAAAGGGTGAGAGAGCAACTGGGATGCCTGCTGGTGAGACAGGGCTAGCTAAGGATGCCGGTAATGGGGGGAACCTTCCTCCTCCCAAGAGAGGAGCCCATGGGGATACATCAGAATGTGGAGTGAGGATAAGTTTTCTCACAGGCTGCCATTCCATTTGTTCCCTCTTCCCCCAGCAATGTGGCAGGCAATTCTGCAGGTCACCTGAGGAAGGAGGAGGAGAAGGAAGCAGCTTCACTGGGGGTCTTCTGAAGGTTGTGATGGGAGACAGAGCAAGCCTACATTATAAGTGGGAAGAAGAATAACCCAAGGGGATCACTGTACACACACACGGCACTATCTCCTTATGATCAGCCAGAGTTCTACTCTCTTTAGAGAAGAAAATATTTTCCATATTAATCGACAACTAAACTTATTGCAGAATATAGCAGAAATAAGAAATCTTAGGTAACTGCTGAAAACAGAGCCACTCCCTTATTGCTGAATCCACAGCAGTTAAACATTCCCAAACCATGGAATCATATTTCCCATGAGATTAGCAAACTTACTGTGTTTTTAACTATAAAGTATAACAAACTAAAAGCACACAAAGGCATATATTATACTATTTAAAATGTTCCAATTATCCAAGGGATCCAAGAGTATTTTCTAAACTTTTTTTACAAAAAAAAGTAAAGTCTACTGTGGATTTCCTGTTTCCTTTAGAAACTTACTGTGGTTTCTTAACTGTTAATTTCCTTTAGAAACATACTATGATAATTAATTCACAGAAGTGTTTGAAGTTATAACAACTACCATCTGTGTTTTGCACTGAGATCTAAGATTTGTCTTGAATACATCAATTTTCTGAAACCAAATACATGGACAAAATCCCAGCAACATCAACAGGTGTTATAATACTTATCTTAGAACCTATCATATGAACAGAATCTTCTGGCTTTGTTTTCAAATGTACTGCTTTATTTAATTCTTTTTCTTACTGCAATAAGGTAAAGATAAAGGTTTCCCCTTTCAGTCATGTCTGACTCTAGGTGGCTCATCTCCATTTCATAGCTGAAGAGGCAGCGTTGTCCAAAGACACATTTGTGGTCAGCATGATTATATGCCGAGCTATAGGAATGCTGTTACCTTCCCATCAATTTTGGCAGTATCTATTTATCTACTTGCATTTTGCATGTTTTTGAGCTGCTACACTGGCAGGAGCTGGGGCAAATAACAGGAGCTCACCCCATTATACAGTGCCTGCGTCTCAAACTGGGGCTGCTGACCTTCCAGCTGACATGCCCAGCATCTTAACCCCTAGGCCACCACACCCCCATATTCCAGTGTATACTAGGGTATAATAGTATGCTATTGCTAGTAGTCTAGAAGGTTGGAGTGTGGAGGTTGTGCCTTTGAATTGGTATTGACTCCTGTCAATGCCTAGATTAGTATAGTTTTCTTGGCAAGGTTTTTTGGAAGTGGCTTGCCATTGCCTCTTTCCTAGGGCTGAAAAAAGCAACTATCCCAAGGTCACCAACTGGCTTCATGCTTAAGGCAGGACTAGATTGTGCAGTCTCCTGGTTTCTAGCATGGTATCTTTAACCACTACACAAAACTGGCTCTCTAGCCATTCTATACTACAATTTGTATACTCTAATTTTGTATACTGTAGTATTATAAATTATGCAAAACTGCTGTACTACTTTGTAGAAAAATGTAGTTTACATTCTTTACTTGGTGCTTACAACATTGTAGAATATTATGATAGTAAAATACATGTTCCAGAACAAAAAGAAGCCATGCAAAAACAACTGGGTTGTTTTCTCTATTATTTCTGCAAAATACTTAATAAGCCAAATAAATAATGTCAGTATTCATAACTGGCTTCTCTCAACTAATTTATTCTAAACCACAATTCCTGGTTTATATTTTCAAAACACCAACTGAGCAAAACAAAACTGAATGTAAACTTTTCCCCCCTCCCAGCTGCATGCAATATGTTCAGCCACCTTTCTGATTGAGCAAGTAGTGCTATCTACTAGTGAATTACTTTTTCTTTCTTCCAAATAATCCTGAATAAGCAGAGCAACAAATCTTTTCCTCTTGTTTGCATGCACTGAATTAACCTTAAGTTCTTTATGGTTAAGTTAATATTTTTCTCAAAAGGACACCATTTGGTACAATGAGAATGAGGGAACATAGCAAGCAAGTCATGAATATGCTTAAACAAAATAGAATACATATTACACCCAGTGAGCATGGTCCATTTTTCAAAGCTGTTTACAATGACTGCACAAAAAAGAAAGGCAACACTAAAAGTCATACAAAGAAGAATATGGGTTCATCATGATTGAGAGAATGTTATGCCAGCAATACTGACACATTCATTCACTGCTACATGAAGTTATTCATTATGAAACATTTGTATTTTACTTCATTATCCTTTTAAACATTAATACAGGATTAGC
>JANHZU010003601.1:0-14030 GCA_032468055.1 Acrochordus granulatus
AGTACTTTTGTTGCCTTAGTGAATGGCTCCTTTCGTGAATGAGCCATTGTGGTTTTAAATGAGATTCTCACTGCAACAGCAAAGCCAAGAAGACTGGGAGCATTGTGACACCTAATCTTTCTCTTCCAGGTTGCTCCCAAGGCAGCGCAATCTTCCCTTAGAGATTGTGCAAATGTGTGGCAAAGATGGGATTGGAAGGGTCAGAAACCAGAGATGAAGTAATTCAAAGTAATTCTACCAGCTCAGATTTCTTGTTGAAGTTGTCAGCTTCTATAGCCCAGGAGAAAAAACTCTGCTATTTTGGCTGAGTTAGATTTTCTTAGTTCTTGGAGATGTTTAACTCTTATCTGAAGTAGTCAATTAATAAAGTTATTGCTGTTAGTCACCAATGCTGAATCTGACAGCATACCACTTTGGCAGCATGCAATTTTTTTGTCTTGTTAGAGCAGCAGATCATTATTGTTCTATGAGTTGCATACACATGTGTGTTTCAGAAAAAAAGAGCTAATAGCATCTCTGGAGTCCACTCTCACTATTGGAGTATACAGAATTATGATTCATGAAATTGTCTTGCCAGGTATTTCGAGCCAAAAACTATACATCTTTGTTTTATGAATCTAATTAGTTTAATGCTTAGGTGTACTCCTAGTTTGTCTGCCATTTTCCCAATTTGTACATGGAGATGTTTCTCTAAATGCTGCCCATACATAGATATTGTCGTCAGGAAGCTGTAAAGAGAAACATACCCAAGCTGATGCTTTTTCAAAGCAGACATTATTAACCAAAGATGGATTTTGACCCACAATGACCACACAAGTGGATATTTTTAAATGTTGAAGTCCAGCATTCTGGAGGACAACAAGATAGTGAGGCATACTATAGATATTTTCTGGTCCTACTTATTATTTTCCCATTTGCAGATCAAGAACTATTGGCTAGAGCTGGGGGAATACCTAAGTGTGTTTAAAAAATTGAGAAATCAGTCATTTATTTTGTTTCTATAGCATGTAATGCAATTCTAAAATCTTTAATATCCAGCTCAGACTACTTAAGTTTTCAGGATAATTCCTAAAAATCCTACTGAATGCTGTTGGAATCTGCTGGTGCTATGCCTTTAATACCTAACCAGTTTTTTCTCTGCCCCCATCCTCTCTGTCAGAGTTCTGGAGGACCAAAAAGCTTGTTCATTCTGTTTATTTTATATTCTGTAATGCTTTGTTGTGGGACAAGCTACCCTACTAACATATTTGTATGAAATTTTCAAGTTTTCCACAGAGATATAAGCATTCAGGTTTAATTCAATACCTTGTTCGTGTTTCAGCAATGGAGAAATTGTTAGTCAACAACTGGTTCTTATGATATTTTGTCATGGGAACCCCTCAAAATGAAAAGCATGAAATTAGGAAACATTTCAAGACATACATGCGTCTTTTAAAAAGAGGAATTATTTCCACAGCGATAAATTAAGGAGCACTAGCCAGAGCAACCCATTCAGGATTGAAACATGCTTGCCAGATTTATTTTCACTCTTTGTGAATGTCTTCTTGGTGCTCCTCTGATATTTTTTTCTTTTCTTTTTTTCCTGTTGGTTTTTAGCAAAGAACAAAGACTATTTTACATTGCTTCCATGTTTTTCTATATTTTTATTAATCACATTCATGGTTCTTGTTGCCTAAAAAACTTTAGTGGAAGACTGGGATTTAAATAATACAGTAAATGGGACTGGGGCAAAGATATCGAACAACTTCATAACAGAAATACAGAAATGCAATCCCAGCATCTACTTTCAATTGTTTGTTGTGCTCTTTTTTCGTGTGAGAAGAGCACAGTTTCCAAATCAATTTAGGCAGACGTCCTTCCCAAGAGAGGTTGCAAAAGTCGCTTTGAGTCACGTTGAGAAGCTCACCCTTATGTCTTTAAGATTGATAAGCAACTTTGCAAGTTAATACCCTTGGAGGGTTGTGTTTGGTTGGAGTGGCAGGGAGAATGATTGATTAGGAGTAGCAGCTCTTTTTGCTGCAAATTTCTTGGTGTTTCCATTTGGGCTGTGGTCCCTGGAGGGGTGTGCAAATGTGAATGAAGCAGATTTTTGTAGCGTGGTTGTATTTGTGGTCTTTTATTGGGGAGAAATCAAGAGCATTTCTACTGGTATTGAACAGGTAACAAGGTTGGAATGCAAATGATTGCTGGCTTGGGCAGCCCAGGACAGATTTCAAAGGCTAAGGAAAACATCCAAACATTTAGTGCAAAATGTGCTATAACTTCTAAGGGGGGGAATGGGTGGATCTTGTGGCTACTATTAATACAACCACAAAAATAACACTGTCAATGTAACTGAAATTAGCTTCTCCATGATGACCTGGAGCCTTCTTGTGCCTAGAACTCACAGTAAAATAGTTATATCCATATATTTCTGCACAGTGGCTTTTTAAAAGATGGAACTGAACATTTAACCACCTGACTTTGACTTTTTAATCATATGATGCTGCGGGAGGTGTTGCATCCCACCATTTGCAAGATAGGAAAGCAAAGGGAAAGATATAGGACATTGACTGATTTGTGTTTAAATGTCTGTTCATACTAAAGTCCCTCATCTGTACTGTATCAATCCCAGTGGCCTTTCTCTCAGGATAGTTAGGGTAACAATAACTTCATTCTTCTGAGTTTCCAGAAGAGTGTTAAAACCTGGCTTTGTTAACTAGCACAGAGATCGAGTCGTGATATACAACTTTGGGGTAGCTTGTCCCTTGAGGGCTCTTTCGCCGTCTTGTTCAAATGTTATTTTTGTATAAATTTTATGCGTGTTTTCCCCCTCTTGTCACTTAGTAAATGAGATGGGAGGTATATACATTTAATAAATAAGTAAATAAATTCTTCCAGATGGCAGTAATGAGTAAGAAGAGGTCAGTGATATTCTGCCTCCACTTGGCCATAGTTCAGTTACATGGCAAGGACAGTACCTATTTATTTCTTTGGCTACAAAAATAGAAGAAAGGGGGAAAAAATACGCCATCTCTGTTCGACTCCATTATGTACAAAAAAGGGTTAAAGCTGGACTAACCAAAGGCCATTTCCTATGAGACTTTTCAGTGCTAATTGCTTATAGCAGTGTTTCACTGGCTTTGCAAAGTCCTGTGCCTTTTGACAGATAGGTTAGTAGATAAAGATAATGTAGATGTCAGATTAATCTCCCTGCGCTTTTATTTCTTGCCTGTTGTTCTCTCTTCTTTTTGTCCTGTTTTATCTTTAACTTTTGATGTTTGCTAATGTTTAATGAATAAATATCAAGCTATAGTTTTGCTAGCTGACCAAGCACAAGAATATGTGTGCTTGCTCCAATCTGGATATGCAGATTGACTGGAAGTATGCTGGGCAAAATAACTGGATATTACCCACACTAATTTTCCAAAAGAAGGTAGTTGTGTGTTATTACTGTCCAATGTTATTGGCCAATTCTTTCCCCGAAGCTAAGAAGACTCTGAGAAGCTTCTTGTGTTTTGTTTTATTACATTTTTAAGAATTAAGGCTCCTGTCATTCATACACACTCATCAGAGTAAATCCCAAGAAACCCTGAATACCTATATTTATAAACAGATATTCTTGGAATCAGACTATAAACGCAAAGGCAGTTACATCATGGCTACGAACCCAAAAGCAACTGCTGGGATCAAAGCCCCCATGCGATCTTACCTCGTTTCATCACTTAGTATGTCTTCCTCCATTTAAAAGCTTCAGTTCTGAACACTGGTTTTAAAATGTTCCTTTTAACAGAAAGAGGCATTGCCTGTTTTTTAGTGTCATGATATTTTTCACTCAATGGCACTGAACAGTATATTCAGATGATAAATTTGCTAATGGCCCATAGTCAGGAAGGATATTTATTCAGTATTGATGTACAATCCTTTAAAGATTGGAAAGGAAATATGCACAGCCAAGCTTAAAAATACAAAGCATCATGTAGGGATGTCACAAGAATGATACAAATATTTAATTGTAACGGTCATACGTGCAATGGCTTCAAGGAAAGATGTCACTGAATTTCAATTCAACTCAAAAACTGGAATATATTACCCTTTTAGAAAAATCAAATGCCAATCTACTTCCATGATCATCAACATTATGGAGGAAAGAAGAAGAAAAGGAGCACACAATCACTGTTCTTCTTGGGAAGAAACTGACTTTTGTAATACCATGTTTGTTACCCTACATTGACAGAGGAAATTGCATTTGAGAGCTGATTCCCAGCTTTTCTGCTAAGTCATCTTTGAAAAAGCAGGTAGAAAGAAAGCCACCAAGGACCATTGTCTTTATGCCAACTCACATCCCTGGGTTTGGAGTTCAGGGATGCAATTGTAATTATAATTAATGCCAGCTCCATGGTTCATCATGCTAATTGATGGCATCTGTGAAGCAGTCTAATGGCTTCAGTTCCAGACTGGAGGTGAATAGGTAAACAGACAACAGTTTGTTATGATAGATCTCACACTGATATCTGCTCCAAGATTGAAAAGAAACAAAACAGCAGAGTTCCTGCCCTTCTCACCACACACTGAAAGGCAAATACAATAGAGAATATTTGGAGATCAAAGTGAAGTAAATACTACATTGATTTCTCTTTGGTTGGAAACTATCCTAAGACAGACTGGTCAGACTGTTCCACATCTGAAGGTTCTTTTTTCCCCCAGCTTCATTTAGTAAGCAGTGAAATTTGTGCATATTCTGGTGCACATTTCTCTGAACATTTGCATTTCTGTTTACAGTTTTACAAAATGTAGAGTTCATGAAAATTCCTCCAGTGGCTTCTATTTTTATGCATTATTTTAATACATGCATGAAAATTTGGCCAAATTTTATGTGGGAGCAGAAAAATAATAATAGCTTTATATATGTTTATTCATTCATTCAACACACAAAATTAAATAAATTGGCTTTCAAATGCCAAACTAAACATATTTTTTTCACATCAAAATATTTTTTTTTGGTTAGATGAGTTAAGTTGACCTCTTTTGTCAAGATAATTCCTCCTTCCTTCTCCCTCCTTACCTGCCTATGGGTCTCTCTTTTCTTCCACTTTTCCTAACATTACAGCCTTTTCCAGAAATCAAGGCCTTCAAATAAGATGACCAAAATAGGATGGGTGGATTACAGAAATAAAATACTGAAAGCAGCTGCTTCAGGTGATAGATCCTGCAAGGCAATAACATAGCCCCCAATCAATGTTATTAGTTTTGGGTACAGTGGAGAATACTACTTCAGAGCAAGATGGAAGGAAAGATCAGTTGGCACAATTGTCAACTGATTGTGTCAACTGCTTGCGGATGACACAACAGTCATTGGACTCATGGTGATGAGTCTGTATACAGATAGGAAGTTGAACAGCTGCCCCAGTGGTGCAGTTGAAACAACTTAGAGCTAAATATGCTCAAAATTGTGGAGATGACAGTGGATTTTAGGAAGAATCCTCCCATCTCCTATTTCTTATTTTCCTACAAAGGGTGCAGTGGCCAAGTGGTTAAGACACTGGGTTTGTCAGCCAGACAAACTTGGTTTGACAAGGTTGGCATCTTGGCAGTTTGAGACCCAAGCACCATCATGTAATAGGGTGAGTTCCTGTTACTTGCTCCAGCTCCTACCAACCTAGAAATTTGAAAGCATGCAAAATGCAAGTAGATAAATAGGTACCACCTTCAGTGTGAATTATCACAGTGTTCCGTGCACCTTGTTGTATAGTCATGCTGGCCACATGACCATGGAAACATTTTCAGACAATGCTGGCTCCTCAGCTATGAACTGGCAATGAGCACCACCCCCTAGAGCCAGCCATGACTGGCACAGGAAAACTTTACCTTTTACTTCCTATTTCATTCCCTCTGATACACAGTATCAGCAACACAGTCCTTCAAGTATCTGGCTCTATAATCAAGAATTGAAATGGATGGCTAACGAATTGAAATGGATGGCTAACATTAGCATTGTTATGAAGAAGGCACATCAGAGGATGTACTTCCTGCATCATCTCAAGAAGTTCAGCCTGCCTCGAGAGCTGCTGATATAGTTCTACAGAAGAATCACTGAGTCTGTCCTTCGTACATCTGTAATTGTCTGGTTCAGTGCAGCAATCATGCAGGGCAGGTACAAATTCCAACAAACAATCAAGACTGCAGAAAGACTAACTGCAGCTAGCCTGCCCTCCATGGAGGACCTGCATATTGAGAGGGTCAAGAGAAGGGCAGAGAAGGTATCTGCAGACCCTCTCACCTTGTACATAAATTGTTTGAACCTCTTTCCTCTGGATGGTGCTATAGAGTATTGCATACCAAAACAGGGATAATTCCCCCCCCGTGCCATCATTCAGCTGAATACTTGACTCATGCTCAGGCACAAAGTACAAAGAATTCCAAATTAACCAAGAAATACTGTCTAAGGTGTAGATATACTTATCAACAAATCATGGTTCTAATCCTATATTTTATTATATTCTTTTTCTACTGGCTGCATACTTTGGATTCACATTTTACTGCTGAATACATAATTTCATTATTTTTTATTATTTTATTTATTGTTGTCTTTCAAGTGTACTGAGAGCTGCTGTAATAGAGTAAAATTCCTTGAGTGTCCAACCATGCTTGGTCAATAAACTTCCTGAACCTGAATCTGAGTCAAAAGTTCAGTCTGTTTCCATGCATAATTATGGGAGATCTTGTTTCTCTATTGCCAGCAGTCATTCAGGCCTTGCTGGTGGCCTTTTTATCATTAGGCAGTTTTATATTTTTAAGGATGTTAATGAAGGCATGGAGGAGTGAAGTACCCACTTCACATTAAGTGATAAATCAATTAGGATTGGTTAGAAGTGGGATTATAGAAAAAGGCCTAAACACAGGTGCCTTTAGCTACTTTGGTCAGGATTCATGTTCAGTTGGAAATATCACCTTACTCTCTAAAGTCAATGTTGCATTTATATCAATCTTTGCTAGTGACAAGAATGTCTGCCTTGCCTCCAGCTGATATGGTAAATTGCTAAAGGCTGGAGAAGGGGCTGCACTTTGGAAAATGATATTTATAGTATTGGCCAGGCTGTGAGATTTGAATAAAGCATCACCAAAAGGCAGAACTAAGAGCCGTGATTTATTAAAGACAGGGAACAGAAAATAGGACTGGCCATGATAAATAAGGGCAGGCTGACTACTTGCACATTCAGCTGTTCTAGAAGTTTTAGCACATCTGTCTTCACATTTGAAGTTGCCAACAAAAAATGCTTCTTCAGTCACACATGTCTACCAACTTTCAATTTTCTTTGCTCAGGCTTGTGGATCTGCCTTCACAAACATCTGAATTTCCATGTCTGTGAAAATTAGACTGATAAAAACTGAAGTAAAAGGCTTTGTTGTGATGGAATTCCTTCCCCCGTATGTTATCCTAATACTAGTAGAGCTTTAGATACAAAATTAAAATGTGTTTGTCCAAAGTTCTTTGTTTATTTGTCTTGTTTTAATAAACTATGTAGGGTTAAAATTCTGGTAGATGACACCCTTAAAAACCTGGAGAAAGCCAAATTTGGCTAAGCCATACCATTCTCAAACTGCCCCCATCCCCCAAAAATAGGCAGGATAAAAATAGTAAAAATGAAGATGTAAACTAAAGTAGCCTGAACCACGTTTCACTTGATGTCAACAACATCAGGGAAGCAAAATAGGCTCATTTACTTAATGTTAGAACTGCAGTGTATATACTGAAAGCCAGTTAGTTGTATATTGATGTACTGTATTGCAGATACGTTGATTATTTAATTCTGCTTTTAAGTCTCATTTCAATCCCTAATGAGCATACAATAACTGCCTTTCAAAAGTTAAATTAGATATCAGTGACATTTTGCATATTGCAAGATTTTCCTCCAATTTCAAGATTGTGTCTCCTCTTTAATTTCAGTTCTTTGGCTCTTTTGTGTTGTTGATAAGGGTGAATGATGATAATTTAATTCAGAGATGTTTTTCGGAGAAAAAAAATGATTAACACATCAAACTTGTTATGTTTTATGGCGTGAAAGAGAATGAGAATGATTGGGAGATAATCTTTTTTAGTTTGTCTAATAAATAAAGTCGCCTTTGATCAGTTTCCCAAAGAAAGAAAGACACCACAACAATCTATTTACCATGTAAAACATTTGCAGTGTTTTTCTCTTAAGAAAATTGCTAAAACATATTGGAGGAGCTTTAGTAATAGTTTAGGTTAGAGCATGTTGAGAATTTTGCAAATTCAGGCTAAAAGTTCACCAATGATTTCTTTCCCCTTTCCAGAAATGTAAATATGGTGGAAATATGGCTCCCATAATTGGAGTATCAATGCCACAATGCCTTCTTAAGCATTTGCTCCCAATAGAAGTCAAATTGGTAAGGACAGTTCCCACACTCGCTTCTCCAACGCTTGCTCTTTAGCAGCCATTGGCTTATCTTTACTGTTGTTTGTTGGTTTTGTCAAGATTTTTTTTTCTAGATAAGTAGATTTCCAAATTGTGGAGTCTTTTGTGGTCTCTGAGTGTATTTATTTGGCATTTTATTACCCAGCTAAATAAATTACAGATGCGAGTGTGGCATTTGCTGCCAGTTGATATGTAGTAACTTTATACAGATTTCGAAATTGCTGTAATATCTGTCAGATCTCACCAGCAAAAACAAGGAAGAAAAACAACACATCACTGAGCTCATGTTAATAATATGAAGGAAAAATATTGTAGAAAATAACACGAGCTCATATTAATAATATGTACAGGAAAAAAATATTGAGGGAATAATACAAGAATTTCAGCAAGTAATTGCTTTCAAATATAGAATCTGTACGTAGACAACTTATTGCTGTAAATTCTGGCTTTGTTCCTCTTATGTTTTTTATATAAAGGGGAAGATTTCAAACCTTTCTGAGAAGGCAAATTATCTGGCTAAGTTGCTGTTTACACAATCAGTAAAGGAATCCTCTTTTATGCCACCATTTTGTTATTATTGTTTTATGAATAAATACAAAACCTAGAGAGCCCAAAGCATCTAAATAAAATAAGGATGGTGCATTGGAGTGGTACTTTACTTTGCTTTCTTTGCTTTACCAATTTCCTGTGTAACTAACGAAGAGAAAAAGTCAACTTGGTCAGGAATTCCAGTAAATGCTCGGGAAAACACCCCGGTGGCCTCCGCCATCATATTAGACACACCAGAAATAGCCATAAGTAATTAAGTAATACGTTCCCGATGTTGGGAGGACTTGCCAATTCCTTAGGAACGTTGTTGGAACTCTGGTTTTCTTCCTTCTACAGTCCCAGCGCCGAGTTACATTTCATCTCCCCGATGGGTCTCAAGAAAGCTGCAGTGACAGTGGGCTGGGAGACCATGAGCCCAGCAGTACCACCAGTATGTCACATCCTTTGCCACTTGGTTTCCCGCAAGAGGAGTACTATGAGCAGACCTCACCCAACAGTCGGACAGAGGGAGATGGCAATTCAGATCCGGAGTCCAGTAAGTTTATTGCATTTGGTCATATTTCCTTTGAAACTACTCCAGGGCAAGCCTGGAATGACAGAGACTTAGTCCAAAAGAAACGATCTTTAACTGGAAGCAACCAAACAAGTTAAGGTAGGCAGATCATACTTCTGCCCAAAGGTCCCATGCTTAAAATTATTAGTTTACCTTGTTTCTTCAAGGTTATAAGAAGATCCAGGTAATGGATCCTTATTGTAACTTTTGCTCTGAGATGGGGGAAAACTAAAACTTGGCAACCTGTAAGTCTGAAAGCATGCAATACTAATTAGGGGAGGAAAGAAATAAGAGGACAAAATCAGGAATCAGGAGCTATATAGCTGTAGGGTCAAGAAAAGGGTAACCTTTGAGCAAAGCCTGGCCTTGAGTGATTCTATTTTAATTTCAGTTACATTGTTGGGCAGAATACAAAGACAGAGTTTCCATTTTGACTGGACAATTGAAGAACCTAAAAATTGCAGCAAAGTTGACAAAGGTATGGCACCCCAAATGAATGATAATGTTTTTTTGAATGCAGCTGATCTTTCTCAACTGCATTTTAGTATTTATTAATAGATTGGATAAAATAAAAAATATGATTTTTTTCAAATTCTTTTTGATCCAGGCAGCCCTTCAGTTCTTACATTCAAAACAATCCCAAATTATTATGTTACAATTTAATTTTGAAGCCACAAAACATAGTATGGAAAACAGTTATGTATCACTTTCTTTGCAGATGTTCTGAGATAAAGCAAGATTTCTTGTTAGCATCTATTGAAAAGCCAAGATGATTATTGTTACTATTTCTAGCCATTATTTATTTATACTATTTTTAATTATGGGAGAGGGTGTCCTGCTTGAAACAGAAAAAACAAATACGTATTTTATCTGTTGTAGTCTCTGGGTGAGCTCTCATAAATGATCATAAAGTGAAGATCAGTAGAAGGGGAGCGCTGGTCTAGAGGTTAAGATGCTGGGCTTGTCAGATGAAAGATCAGCAACCTGAGTTCAAGATGAAGGTTCTGCGTAACAGGTTGAGCTCCTCTTATTCACCCTAGCTCTTGCCATCCTACTAATTTGAAAGCACGTAAGAATGCAAGTAGATAAATAAGTACTGCCTAAATTGGTAGGAAGGTAACAGCATTCCGTGCACCTTGGTGTGTAGTCATGCCAGCCACATGACTGTGGAAGCATCTTCAGATAACACTGGCTCTTTGGTTATGAAATGGAGATGAGCACCGCCCTCTAGAGTCAGACACGACTGAAAGGGGAAACCTTTACTTTTTACCTTTAGTAGGGGAAGATAACAAATGAAATACCCTGTGGAACCTAGACATATCTGCTCTAAATATTATTAACCTACACAACTACTTATGAGCTGAGTAGAGATGTCTTTGGGAAAATACATTTTCAAACAGTTTAGACTCACCTGTAGTCCTTCAATGGCTAAGTATCTGACCTATCATGTTGAAATTCCATACCAAAGAATAATTATTGTTGTGTATTGAGAACTTTTATGTGATTTTGATTTAAACAGCAGTATTTTACTGTGTGCAATTGATTTCCTTCCTGATAGCTGGGAGTTATTTGAAAGTTATCAATGTAACAGAAAATGGACTCATTCACAGTAGGGTAGTAGTGAGCTGCATCAACAACGTTAGTCAGAATTGGTAGAATTGGCTTCCAAGTATTATTTCAATTGTTTCAAATAGGAACCCCTTCAATCTTGCTTGGAATTATTTAAAGTGATGTACATCTTTTGTAATTTTAATTTTATACAGAAAATATCCATCACGAGTATTGGCAGATGTCTCCAACAACTGTTTCATACAGCAATGTAGCATACAATATACCAAGTGTGTTTAAAAGTGAGTAGTTGGGTATGGATAATCTATCTAATACTGTTTTTCCTGGACTTTCAGAACAAAGTGCCATGGCAAATACTCCTGAGTAAATTTAGCAATTATGGAATAATTGCAAAAATATTCTCTAATGGCTTGATACCTGTGAAAGAGGGTCATGTAGGAAGAACATGACATTTCTAATGATTAAGTTCTGTACATAGGGAAAGTCACCAAGCATGTGCATTTGATTGGTGAATCTTAACAAGTTCATTAATATTCTGGAGTTAGAGATGAATGGCTAAAACAAAAGAAAAGCAGCAAATAACTGAAGAAGTACTGTAATTCCCCCAAATGGGACCTCAGTAAGCAATTGTAAAGTGATGCTCCTTTGAGCAATCAATTATTCCTAATCCTATATACTCATAGTTGTGGGTTGAACTAGTAGTGACTGCAAAGAAAGGAACCTTGGAGTGAAAAAGGCCAGTTCCATGTTGAGAATTAAAAGGAAGGAAAAGGGATCACTAATTAAACTGTGCAATTTCATAATGCCTTTTCTGTGAATGAAAGTACCTTGGAATAGTATGTGAAGGTTTCTCTTCCCCACTATTACAAAAAGGGTATTGTAATGCTGTGAAGGTATAGAAAAGAACATATAGCTGCTTCGAGGGGATGAAACAACTTCCTTATGAAGAGAGGTGAAATGAAATTCTCCTGATATGTGAAAAATGGACAGAAAAAAGTTTCCTCCCTTTTTGATAGTACTAGAACTTGACTAAGGGACAGTCAATGAAGCTTAGTGGTGGAGACTCAGGATTTTGGGACAAGAAATTGAGATAGCTATCAATTCATATCATTTTCAGAGACGATTAAACTAATTTGGGGAGGTTAAAGCACTGAATAACTTCAGACATCATGAATACTAGAGCAGAGCAAATTGCAAGGTATGTTGATGAGCACAGAGGCAGATTGTGGACAACGGAATCTGTTCTGTGTGAACAAAAAAAAGAAACAGCTACATTAATGCTTGGAAACTAAGTGCTTCACACCTGGTCTTGTAAATTGCAAAACATTTATTCCTAAGGATTGGCGGAGCCATAATGTAATATAGTACTTTCCGTATTAGAAGCAGTCAAAAAGGCAATTATATCTTGCTTATAAAGTTCTTCTATGCATCTGGGAGGGGAATATTTGAACAGAAGGTTGGGTTAGATCGGTTGTCGAGCTAGTCCATCACCGTTCTTATACCATTAATTGACAATCATCTTGAAACACAATTGAGATTATGGTTTTTAATACTAATAGACATATTATTCGTAATCAAATGCTGTTATGGAAAATATAAATCTCTTAGTAGGCATATGCTTTGCTTCTGAAGGATAACTATATGCATTCTATTTGGAAGCTGTTCCTTAACTGTCCTGGCTTCCACCATCTTCAAAGTGGCATGCTAAAAGTTAATTTGCAGAGATGGAGCAATTAATCTTACCGAGACACCACTATGTGATTGATCTTCTACATTTAATCTAATTAGCCTACACATAGGTGAGGAAATGTAAGGGCTGAACACTTCACTACAGACTTTGAGAAAAGTCACCCTTTTATGGACAACCTACAGTGCATGTTCTCATACATCACTTCTAAGGCACTCATTATTCAGATATTTGAATTAAAAGGGGTGGAAATTGGTGAAGATCAAAAGATCACAGGGTGGGTTGAACGTTACCATTTTAAATTACTGGATCTTTTGCACAGTCATAATAATAATGTATCATCATAACTGAAAATCTCTTAAGCCTTTAAGAGGTGGGGCCTATCAGATGCATCCCTCTTTCTTATCACAGAGGAATAATTAAGAAGCAGTTATATGATGTTAGAAAAAACAGAGAAGTTTCACAAGTATTGATGATAATAGATTTTGGGGGGGCAGTTTGAGAAAGGAGCTTATCTTAGCCAACTTAAAACCTTATAGATTACATACAATGCAGGTTTTATAAGAGAGTTCTTGCTAGCTCTGAGTATAGCAAGCCTTTATCTTGTCAATTCTGTTTGAAAATGGCATTCACATGACTTGGCCATAGAAAGTTGATATCACCAAGGTCTGGCATGTCACTGGAAATAAATAACTACTTCTTGCCAAAAGGGAATAGGTTAGCCCTTCTTTTCACAATAAACTTTGCTTCTGATTTATTTATTTTTTAAGAAGTAGGCTGCCTACACCATAAAGTTCACATGACATTGATATTTCTATTATTTATGCAGCAATGAGGCAATGTTTTTTATGACCTTCTGCTTTTCTTCTTATTGCCCCATTCCACCTTTCATTCTATTTTATCTCCAACTCCTTTCTCTTGCTCATCTTTTGAGAATAAAAAATAATGTTTTTTCAGAGTTTATATCTTTTATGTTTTTCTACAATTTATAGGGTTTAGAAGCCAGGGTTGTATTTCTCATGACGTGAATTTTTCCCACCAACCTGTACCCACTCATTCAGAAGATATAAGTGAGAGAAAGGATGAGAGGAATAAAACATGAAAGTCTTCTGTAATAACATTAAATTTTCCCATGCTTTCATAGCCTTGTTTGGAAACCGCTAAGAAATTGAGCAATTTTATCTACTTTAGGGCAAATTTAGGCAGGGAATTAAACTCACTAGCATTTTTCCTGACTTTTGCTGCTTCTAATTGC
>JANHZU010003601.1:33974-47901 GCA_032468055.1 Acrochordus granulatus
ACAAAATTCCTGTTCATAAAACACAATATTCCTTCTAATCAGGAATATATTTACACAAAATGGTAACTAGCTAATATCATATTGCAGTACTGATATTTTAAAAACACAACCCTTAAAATCCTATTTGGGTATATTTGGTGCCAGGTCATTTTAAAATAAAATATTACGCACTGTTATGTTGACGATCAGCGATGACTCTTGGTACTTGTCTTTCGGTTTTCAAAGCATCAGCTTTGTAAAATCTGCAGAGACAGAAATTAATCCTTCAATTATGACTGAAATGAATTCCATTACTGGTTGCCTACTACTGATTCTGCAAAATGCAAATCCCATTTCAGCCAATATGCTGCTCTTTTTGTTGTAAAATTGGAATATATTATGGCTGATAAGAGAAATTCACTTTATAGTAGGTTATTTTTATATTTTGCATGTAACAAGTCATGTCTCTGTGCAGATTTACTGATGTACAATGTAAAACTCCAGATTCAGAAATACTGAACTCATCTCATTATACAGTTGAAATAATGTAGGCATTTACTTAAGATTAACGATGCATTCAGCAATCTGCTAAGCCATTTTTCCCCTGTGTAGGATGATCAGCTTGAATCTTCCAACTTCATCTAGACAGTCTATCTGCAAACATACCCCAGGCTTTGAATGCTGCTATTATTTTCTCATACCATCATTCATTTTACTTAGTTTTGTCCTTTGACATTTTTTTTATTTGATAGAGTGAATTTCTTATCTCCTCCAAAACAGGGGGGGGGGAGCTTTGCAAAAGATGAATGCTCTGATAGAGTTTGTTTGCATCCTTGTTAACAAAGTTTCCCACTTTTCAGAAGTTTGTGAAGCAATCTCAATGCTTTTTGAACCTGACATATTAAGGAGATGTGCCAGGCTCAAGAAAACAAAGGGGACTTCTCAGACTGGGGAGGAGAGGAGGTGTAAAAAGATTTTGCTAGTATTTGCATTGATCTTCGATGTGTCCTTTAAAACAACAGCAAGTGTAAATTGTCTAATGCAGAGCTTCTTTGGTAAGACCTGCCAAATGCACAAGTCAATTTTCTCTGATTGTCACATTCACTTAAAGTGAGCTTACCTCTGCCCCCTTTCACTTTCCTAAACAGATTTTCAGCCCTGCAGTCTGAAATTTTTATTCCCAGATTAATGCCCAATATGCACTGCAAGATGGCCATATAGATCTACTGTAGAGGCTATGTGGAAAATATAAGTTAAGGCTAACTGTGGAAACTAACTACTTCAGATAGGATTTATTGAATTGGCATCTCTTTATCTATATTTCCAGTGAAAAGGGATGCAAATGCATTGATTTTATGGAATAGGAATAGTACATTCTCATTATGGAATAAGCATTCTCTAAGGGTTTTTATTTTGTTCCTCTAATTTCTCCTTCTTTTCCTCTTTGTATAATTCCTTAAAGGTGATATCTACCCAGAGGCAGAATCATGATTACCATCACTTATTTTGGAAATAAGAATAGAAGAGAATGTGGTGTAAGAGTTTAAGTGGGAGAAATGTGACTCAGTAATTCCCAGGACAGAGATGGCCATTAGGTAGGCATGCAAAACATTTGTTCAGTTTCCGAGCCACCATATGGTATGCCTTGTATCCATTCTTTTGAAAGAAAGGAATGAGCCTCAAGTTTGAAACCTGATAAGATAACATTCTTTTACATTTTTGCAATGGATAATAACTGCTGTAGTGGAGGCTTCATTCTCGAGTTCAAAAAGGATTCTGATTAAACCTGAAATATTCAACCAAATCAAGCTAAGTATCTATGCTGAACCATACATACTTGGACTTTACTGCCCAAATTGTGGTGGAATGTAATTCTAGATTCCCAGGAGAGAAGGAGTGCATTCCAGAGGAACAAAAGAAAGCCAAGTTTAGATTTTAGTTTGTGTGGGAGAGAGATAATATGGTTCATCCCTAGAAGCTCTCAGAGTATTTGTTTAATGGTGCAAGTAGTCTAGTTTAGTTTGGCAAGATTTCTGTCTATGGGTGAGGAACAATAAAGGAAAGAGCTTAGAAGATGTGTCTTTCTTGGTATTAGGATATAAGCCAAAGTCAGAAATCCGGTTAGTGGTACTGTTTCCTAAAATAATATGTGGATATTTAAACTGCATACACAGAGATATGCATACCAGCACAAAGTATACCTCTCCCTGAAGATATGTCAGGAGTGAAAAACTAGATCCAGGCATCAAGGTTCAAAGTAAGTGATTTATTGCTCCAGTCTTTTTACAAGAATCTACTCGACTCACCATCCAGCACCTGAAAGTGTTCAACAGCAATCAGGGAAGGTTGGACCTTGTGCATTGTGGGTTTGTAAAGATTCCAGACTAATTTTCTTTTTATTCCTTCCCTTGTCTTTGCCATTTCTTCTCCTACACGAAAACATCTTCATCTTCCATGTAGTACCCCAAAAATATTAGGGTTTGTGCATGTGAATAATAAGTAGACAGCATTATTTCCAAGAACATTTTAGTCCAAATTTAAACTCCAAATAGCTGCTGAGTTAATAAATTGTTGAGAGTGTCCATCAGCATCCTCAGAGAAGGCAAAGGAAGTCGAGTCAGATCAATGAAAGCAGAATTGTGTTATAAAGATGCAAAGCCACCTTCTTACTATGTGCTGCAATGTTGCATACATATCCCAAAAGGATGCAGCCTGTGATACAATATCACAATACTGCTTTCATCTATTTGACAAAAGGAGAGAGATATCCTGTAATACTGCTGTTTCTGTCCTTCTGCTGGTACATGTTCCATATATTTCTTTGAAGAGTTTTGGCATTCATGCTAAGTATTAATCGTGAATTTATGATACTTCTACATAGGTGGCTCTATGCTTAAGTTGTATTAATCAGAGTTTAACAATTTCTCCTGTCTCCATACTTTGTTTTCTTAGGTGTAGAAGTCAGGCGACACATTACAGAAGACCACAGTTCAGTTTTAATAAAAATTCAGTCTTAATTAACGGAAAGGTGGCCAGTTATTTACCTGGTAGATACCCTGCAGATTCAATAGATAAGGACATTTGTTGTGGTTATAGAATGTGGAATGAGAAAGGATCGCTCTCCCCATATGAAAAGTTATTTCACATGCTAGTGCTTGGTTTCTTAAGAGTTGCCTGATGGGAAAGACATTTTCTTAATCAAATATTTAATGACTTTGCATCTTACTGGGCAGCACTGAAAATTAGTAATCATTTTGCAGAAGACCCGTATCTTTCTTAAGGTTCTTCAGGCAATCAAACATTCAAGCAAAATCAGGTTATCTCATTTAGAGGTCACAACTCAGTTTGTTTTATACTAAATGCAGATACACATGCACGGCTGTATAAAAGGATGGTTGCTGAGAAATAAATTTAAAAAAACATGGAAATATTCCTTATAATCTTTGTAATGGCTATCACCCAATTGCTTGTGTTGGACCCCATCAGTGGATTGTAACCACTGCCAAATTATACGTCATAATTGTATTTTTCTGCACATTTGTGAATTGCAAATTAAACCTTGGATAAGAAAGACTAGAAATTTGCACAAATGGAGAGGTTGTGCTGGAAGCAGAATCCAGCAGGAAAATAAAGGTGGATCTCACACCCTTGACCAAATAACAGAACTGGAAAGAAAGTCTAGGGTGGGAGAATATCTTGATAAACTCACCCATTATTATCAGCATGTCTGCAAGGAAATAAGTACACAATTCTACCAGTTACATGATAATGTTTTATTCAGTTAAAGCTGAATAAGAATCATATTGTTGAAAAGGAATGTATGAACTGACCTACACTGCTTGCTTGATAAAATATTAAATTGAAGAAAATATCTGTAGGCCAGGCTTGAACTGTGGAGTTGTTGGTGCTCTCTGAACTTGGGGGTTTGCTTATAGACCTTTCATTACCCAACTAGGTAACATCATCACTGCGTAACCAGGTAACATCAACATCACTGAAGATGTTACCAAGTTAGATAATGAAATATCTGCAAGGATACCACCAAGCTCAGAGAGCACCAAAGACTTCAAAGTATTCAATCTTGCTTCGTTTTGTTGTTGTTGCTTCAACTGTGCAGTTTAGCCCTTGAAATGCAGCATGTTAAGAAGTCTGTGGTCTTTAATTTGGGAATTTGGGCTGCTTGCTTTGAAATACTCCCAAGATGCTTGCATTTGATTCCATTACTAATTTGCCACAATATGTTGTGTGTGAGAGAGAGTGCATATAATACATCTGCTTTCCAGTTAGCAGTCCATATGGTCTGCAAAATGTTTATCACTTGGACTTTTGTTATTTCTAAATAAGAGATGAGAATGTCACAGGATAGCCACTGTCTCTTGAGAGGAACTGGAGATGATGTTTAAAAATATAGTTTGACAATAGAGCTTTGAGATAAATTTTAGCAACAGAATTAAGACTCTCTGTTTTGGAATTATATCTGTAGTCCTGAAAAACAATTGGCATCATGTGTGAGATCCAAATTTCTCTGTTGAGGGTACCTTTTGCAAAATGTTTTAGAGCAACAAACTGTCTTCTTCTGTTTTTGTGTTGATCTGGAGATTAAATACATATATCAAAAAGTTCTGGACAGATGAAAACCATGAAATCATAATTTCTAAATAGAATACCTACTGCAGTGCTCTCTTCCACATTATTATGATGTTTTTACTTCTTGGGAATCTAATACTTATGATTACAGATTTAATACGAGGACTGAAAGACTATGAACACAAGGAAGCATATTTGCTAATCCTTTAGTATGCTGAGGCTCTAATTCAATTAGAACCCATAGGGCAGATTAAAGAGAGCCAAGAAAAGTTTAACATATCACACTATTGTGAAAAATTATACACTGATTTTTGACTACAAGGAATTTGTCTGGTTGTTTCTTTAGACCATGGTTGAATTTTATTTTTCTTTCTTTTTCATTGCTTAAGAAGTTTACAAAATGCAAAAGCATTTAAAACATGCATGAACAAGCTTAAAAAAACAGTAGTATTAGCTAACTGAGATTTTGAAATTGAATATCCAGGTCTTCATGTAAGGATATGAAGTAAAGAGATGTATAAAAAGATATACTTTAGATTTTTTTTTAAATGTGTGCTGTGAAAACAAAACCAATGGAATAAAGCTAATGTGAAGTTTGCTTCTCTTTCTTCTCTCCCGTGCATTCAGAAGAGTTATATAAGTGCAGCTGTCTTAACATGATTTTTATGATTTGATTTATGAAATATTTTACAGCTTTTAGAATAGGGACATAATATTTCTTTTGTATAGAAAGTGTAGATAATCAACATTGGATTACAGAAGCAAATGCAGAAACATAATGGAAATGACACCCCATATCAATGAAAACCTGTGGTCTTTATGCATATACCACATTTTAATCCATGTATCACAGCCAAATACGTTAAAAACATAAACAAAAAACATGGTGGTATCTGCTTGTTGAAATGACCATAAAATGAGATATAAGATCAGTACTTATCAACATCTCAATATATATCAACAGGTTATCATTTAAATTGATTGTAGTATTTAAGAATAAACAGTATCATTGTTGGCATAAAATGTCCTCACTCTGTTCCACAAGCTAAAAATTATTGTGTGAATCTAAGTTATCAAGAAGGTTAAAACATTGATTTGGGAAGGAATTTGAAAACAAATGAAAAAATAAATGTTCATGACTTAGGAGAATTTTTTTTTTCTTAAAGAGGACTTCTGCATCAACAGGGATGAATCCAAACACGTTTCAAACTGAAATTCAGAATTTTGAGGCAATTTAGCTTTCTTTCTAGATTTGAAACCTTTTTTATTTATTTTTTTTTTTTACACATTTCTATGCCGCCAGTTTCCAAAGACTCCTGGTGGCTTACATAGATTAGTAATTATACATTTGTGTAACTAACCCTGCCCTCCCGCTGGTTGGTGATGTTGCATCCGGGCATCTCCACAGTTCCTGCTCCGCCCCCAGCAGGAGGGTGGGCTGCTTCCGACTTGGAGCTTGACTCTCGCCGCTCAACTCGCCCCGTTCCCGCCGTAGCCAGCTAGCTCTCACCGAAGTGGCACCCGATTTATCTACTCGCCAGTTGTTACGTGCTTTCGAACTGCTGGGTGGGCAGAAGCTTTTTGACTTCTTATTTAGGAGACCTATTTCCTTAGGAGGTAAATCACATAAAATGCAATGGGGGTATTAGAATGTGCATTTATGACTCCAAAACTAAATACTGTGGTCAGTACAAGGTGCAAAATATTTATGTATTAATGGGACTGGGCTGCCATTTTGATGGCTCCCTTGCATTTTCCAGTTATGTAGATTTGAGTTAAAACTCAAGGGCAAGGAGACTAACTCTGTATAAAGGGCCCAATTTCCAACATGTGAAAGATGTTTTGTGTTCATTGTATATTGTGTTTGGTCATGTTTGCATCCTCTGAGGATGGGCTCCAGTGGGGGCCTGAAAGCTCATGTTAATAAAATCTTGTCTTTGGATAAGAACCCACTGTGCAAATTCTCACTAGTATTGCAAGAACCCAGGAGCCACATTTTTGCTACCATTGGAGTTAAAATATTTATCAATAAAACAAGTGAACAACAGTGACAATCAAAATACAACCAGAGTCTAACTTAAAGTAAAAGCTGCCCCAGTTGGTTTTTTGTGGGAAACTAGTTCTCTGCTCTACAAGATGAGAAATAAGAAAAAATGCTAGTTCTGTCTTAACAAACACACCCCTAATTCTGGGCTTATATAGAAATCCTGAAATTCAGTAAATGAAACTTTATATCATTGCCTTTGAGAATCTTAATCCTTTCAATCAACTAACAAACTGTGGATAGGTTTTTTTTAAAAAAATGTTGGAATTAATCTGGCATATTTCACTTAATGCTCCTTTAGGTAATCATTTGTGTAGCTCATTTTAAATTGAACTAAAGATCTTCTGTAAAAACAGGGTTTTAGATGGAGAAAAGTGGGGGGGGACTTACAAAATATTACCAATCTCTCCTTGAGTTTCCTTTAAGGTTCCAAGTTGGGACATGCTTTTAGAACTGGAGCAGTGGATTCTTCATGTTGCCATTTAGTCAGTTCAAGGGTCTGAAGCCACCAAAAATGGAAAGGGTGGTTTCCCTCTGAAAAATGCTAGAGGATATTTGAGTTGTTTAATCAGCTGTGGAGTATTTATTGTTAATCCACAACATTATTCCCATACTGATATATGGCTTTTTCTGCTAACTTCAAAGGGCCATAGTCTTTGGATATGTGTCCCTCTTCATGAGGGAAAGCAGTGGCCGAGCAGTTAAGATGTTGGGCTTGTCAGCTGGAAGGTCAGCAGCTCAGCAGGTTGAGGCCCAGACGCTGCCATGTAACGGGGAGAGTTCCCATTGGTTGTTCCACTTCCTGCCAAACCAACAGTCCAAAAGTATGCAAAATGCAAGTAGATAAATAAGTATCACCTAAATTGGTGGGAAGGTAACAGCATTCTGTGTGCCTCAGTATATAGTCATACCAACCACATAACCATGGAAGTGTCTACAGACAAACGCTGGCTCCCTCAATTGTGAGTCGGAGATGCACACCACCCCCTAGATTCAGACATGACTGAAAGGGAAACCTTTACCTTTTTATGTTTACTCTTAATCCACAACACTATTCCCATACTGATATCTGACATTTTCTGCTAATTTCTAAAGGCTATAGTCTTTGGATATGTCTCCTTCTTCATACTAATGTATGTTCAAAACCACACACACACACACACATTTTAAAAGGTCCTTTTTGAAGCCTTTATTTTTTTAGCTGTCAACACAGAGTATCTTGCAGCAAGTTTATTTGCAGTGATGGGTCCAGGCATTTGAAACATTTTGCTTTGCCTTGAACCTCCCCAGGCACTGGATGAAGCCTATGTTGGAAAGTAGGCTTACTGATTTTGCCAGAGCACTCCCAGGCTTAGGATATGTTATTAGTAAACAGTGTGGAGTCCAGTCCATCTGTTATTTATTTCAGCCCCAAGTAAAATGACAGTCAGTCAAAGTCATTTGACCAGTTTTCCAGATAATCCACATGCATGCTTTTATTTGTAAATTCATTGAAAATTGCTCTGCACAACTCAGTTATCCATATTTCCATTTCTTTTCTCCTGCAAAGTACTGTCTGTTTTTCTATTCCTTGCTCAAAGTACCTTGGAATTGGGAAAGTGATTTTTGGGGAAGGGAGTGAAGGGTGCTGCTATCTGCTACACATGTCTTCAGCATTTTTGAGCATTTTTGCCCATCTTGTTTACTCAAGTTAGGTAAAGTGTGCTAATTCTTTCCAGGCCGTCCAGCTCAATAGTCAGAGGAGGTGTTTATTTTCTTCTATGTAACAAAATTTTTTTTACAACTATCTGCCTTATCAGGTAAACAAAACAGGAAACAAGACTCGATAAACTAATTCCACTTTATTGTAAACCTTCATTAACAGAATCTTCCAAGTCTGAAAGTACAATTTTCTTGCTCCTTCACATTATTTCTAAATAGAATACCTATTGCAATGGTCTCTTCCACATTATTATGATGGTTTCATTTCTTGGGAATCTAAGATTTATGATTACAGATTTGAGCATGAGGACTGAAAGATTATGAACAGAAGGAAGCACATTTGCAAATCCTTCTGTATTTTGTAAACCGCTTAAGCAATTCCCATGAAAAGAAAACAATGAAAATTCAACCATGGTCTAAAAAAACAACCGGAACAGTTCCTTGTAGTTAAAAATTAGTATGTAGGTTTTTACAATAGTATGATATATTAAATTTTCATGGCTTTCTTCAATCTGCCCGATGGGTTCTAATTGAATTAGAGTCTCAACTAATTCCACTTTATTGTCAACCTTCATTAAAAGAGTCTTGCAATTCTGAAAGTACAATTTTCCTGCTGTCTCCTTCACAATCCAAGAACTTTGGAAGGCTCTCTTCTGTGCCTCTTGCTCCACCCACTATGCAGATTCAGGCTATGCTGTGTCTTATCTGATCATCCCCAAGGCAGTATCATTTTGACCTGACTCCCAAGGTCTTTCCCACATACTATTACACTGCCTGTATTAGCAAGATTGTGACTTTCTAGTCCTGTGATTAATGAGAAAAATAAACAAATGTCTGGATTCCCTATTAATGCAAGCTTACTGGCTCTTGTCTTAGTGGATGACAATTTCATATGGAGCTTCTCTTAGTTCATAAGTGAAGCAAAGTTTGATTGTGTTAGTACTTAGATGGGAACGATTAGAGAATAGGAGTGCTAGGCTATAGCCTTTATAGATAATAATAATAATAACAAAATCTCAGGCAAAGGCAATAACAACCCACTTCTACATTGTTGCCAAACACGTCCATGAAGTTACTCTAAGTCAGCTTTACTCAGAGGATACCGTACAGTATTTTTAAATTACTCAACTCTTTTTTTGAAGTCTTAACTTATATATTAATATACACATTCTTTTTTTTAATTTTGCAATGCAGTTTCCAATTCAGAAATATGCATATCTAGGAAAACATGCACTTTCAAATGTAAGCATTGGGAGCAATTAATCATGTTCATGAAAAACAAAATATTATTGCTTTAGAAAATTTGTATCTGGTTAAGAAAAATACAGACTTACATGTATTAGGACCTGAAAATGGAATCAAGAAAAAATTAGAATGGCATCAGATGAAACAGTTTCATTGGTCCTAGCAATAAGTTGACTTAGAGGTGGACTTTGCTTCTGATGTGGGGCAATATGACTGTTTTGAACGTGGTTCAGATTTCCAGGAGGAAGAGAATGCTTTCCAGAGGAGCAAAAGACAGCACAGTTTAGATTTTATTTGTATGGGAGAAAGAGAGTTAAGATGGCTCCTCTCCATGTTTTATGCTGCAAGCAGTCTGCTTTAGTTTGGCAAGCTTTCTGTCTACAGGTAAGGAACAATAAAGCAAACTGTTGGGAAGAAACTCAACATAACTTTCTTGGTTTTTGGAACCTAATAATGACAGTAATTGAACCGTGGCTGCTGTTCAAAATGTATGTCCAGTTGCTCATAAGGAGCTGAGTTATGAAGATTTTTTTAGTTGGGGATGGAAATTTGATTTGGTCTTTTAACATTTTTCATGACTAAAACACTCGGCAATCTGTTTAAGTACAGTAAAATGGGTGCTTATTCGCACTGCAATCAGCAGGAGATGTTGTAGGGTGGCTTGAATTATACATCAAGAAGGACATTTTTGCACCTGTGGAGGAATGTTATTAAAATTAATATTGCTCACCATGCAAACATATCCAGCCATTATTAAGGCACATCAAGCTTCATCTGTAGTTTTTTGTTCAGACTTTACAACACATTTTGATCTTCAGAACAAGCATTTTTCTGTCTGATTAGGAATGGGAGGGGGAAAAATGGGGAAAAAAATTTTGGGAGTTAGTTAATGATAAATAAGTCTGGAATTTAAGGTAGAACAATTCAAGGCTGATTGATAAAGAACAGCACATGGTCATTGTCTGTATGAGTAGGCAGATTTTCCAAACGGTGCATATACATATTCAACAGTGCATATAACCTCTGCATACAGATATTCATCAAAAAGATTCTTCTGCTTAATATTTTCCTTCAACGGGAGTTGCTCTGTTAAAGAAGTAAATCTGTGGAAAAGATGAACTTCTTCTTTTCATCTGGATTACCCAAAATGTTTGAGAAGCAAGATAATCGCTCTGCTGCTGACTCTGGTCGACATTTTTCTTGTGGTTGTAAAATCCATGTGCATGATTGAGTTGATGACATATTCTACCCTAACAGAATCTTCTGGATAACCTTTGAAAAGCTTCCTTTTCTGTAGCAGAAATCACACTCTCCCACCATCCATTTAGCCATCATCACTTCTGCTAATCTGATGACTGTCTCTGCAACTTACTTTCTGGCTCTAATAGGGCCAATCTGCTTACTTTTTCAGCATGTGATTAATTTATAAAATAGTGTTTGTCTTCTCCTTCAGGCATCAAGACTAGATTTTTGACAACTGAATTAATTTAGTGATGTGTGTGCACTTCATCTTCTATAGGAAGAGCCTTCTTGTCCTTTCATTTACTGTATTTTGATGACCTTTTCAAAAATCAAGGCAGAATAAAATTGTGCATGTGCACACAATTCCTATATTTTGGCCAAGATCAATACTGTAGCAGAAATAACCAGGAGCTTATATTATATGCAGTGCTGCCAGCAAGACAGAGTGAGACAGACATTCATGTATTTGCCACAGACATGTGTATAAAACAACTGATGTAGCAATAAATTGCTAATTCTTCATGAAAACAAACTAGAGAAATGTATTAATAAACATTAAAAAAAATAAGTACAGACCTAAAATGAAATCATATTTCTCATTCTCCCCTGTGGATATTTGCTTTACATAGTAAATCTAGCATATTAGCAGATAAAAGGAAAGCCTGTTATTGAGTTTAGCCTGCCATGTTCTTATATGCTTGGCACCCATATAAAATCACATTATTCATAAGCAGAGCATTTATGCAGTAAGGGAAGCAGGTGCTATGCTTTTTGCTGACATTTCTACAACGCGCTGTGTGAACATTGCTTATGCCATCATTAATCCTCCAGTAGTTTAGGGTTATGATATAGAATTAGCATACCGTCTTAAGAGTTATCTACCTCAAGAGTTAGATGGCATTTAAAGTAAGTGACAGGAGGCCATATATAGTGCAGCTTGCATTTATTAGCTCACACACAAACACACACATTCTTCTCTAGCACTAAGAAAGTATTCCTCAGTCATACTCTCCAGTTCATATAGCTTGTGAAATGACTATCCTTATAAAGACCCAAGGATGGATTTGTTCATAGAGCATTAGTTTCCTTTTGGTTCCTCCACATTATGGATTATTATTTTATGATATTCCAACACAATGAAAAAGGGAAAGATTGGGAGAAGCTCCCTATTGTACAAACTGATCTACTAATCCTTCAGAATCAATATCTGGAGTAACTTTCTCCTACATGGATGAGAGTTTCCTCTGTAGCATCCCCCCTTCTCTGCAATAATTAATACCCTGAAGTGCGTATGCCATATTGTGACACCATTTTTAATGTTATACTTTCTAGTTTAGTACTTTAAGCATGATTTATTGAATGTTTAATTCCTGTTAGCTGACTAGAGTACAAATGCTTTCGGGGTAGTTAAACAAAATGTACTGATTTTTCCTTAGATATAGAAGGAATTTGTTTTCGGGAGATATATTGGATAGTTTGGTCAAGACACTTCAAACCTGAAGCTTTTGAACTTATGCTCAGTATGAAGTAAATGAAAGGACAAGCTTGGAGTAAATGAAAGGACAAGCTTGGAGGAGCTGATTCAAGTGCAAACTAGTTGGCAGAGAGTCCTTCCTGTGAACCGATTCAAGCGCAAACCAGTTGCACTTGTATTGGTTCACAGGAAGGACTGTCTGCCAAGTTGACCATTTTGAGTTGAAATGTTCCCATTTTTCACTGTAAATAGGTGTTTTCAGCTTGAGATGGGGCTGCTCCAGGCTTAGAACACTTCAAGGATATTCAAGGGAGCTGTGTCTCCAAGCTAAGAAAATAATGAGAAATGTTTTGAGATAAAAAAAAATTACACTCTGCTAATATCATATCACAGATGTTGCCATCTGTCCTCAATGTCCTGGAGAATAGATGGACTAATCCATGCAAGTGTTTAGGTATTTGCAGAACTTGTTCACCATCGCTGTTTTCCTAGGTTGAGAGAAAGGGACTGACTCAAAGTCACTAAGATGGCTTTCATTCTGGAGGTACGAATAAAATTCAGGTTTCCCCACTCCTTAGTCCAGCACCTTAACCAACAGACTAAAATGGGCCTCATAAGCAAGTTCCTAAATGTGAGGTTAATTATCTGGAGAGTTAAGATTTATTGCCATGCCTGATACTCCAAGAAAAATTTAAAATAAAGTATCCAAAAAATTAGACAGAAAATTAGTTCCTCTTTCACGTGGGAAGAACATTTCCCAAGATATTGCACACCAGATTTCAGCAGAGTATTTGTTTTCTTTTAAGGGTTGGCAAGTTCCTCTAAGGCAGAAAATATAAATCTTAAGAGAGTTCCTTCCTTCCTTTTTCTTCTTTGCCTCCAGCTTTAAGCCTTCCAACTTTGATACTGACTACTCATAAGGTCAGGTGAGGTCAATGGATTGGACTAGAAGAAGAACTTTTGCTATTTAAGGGAACAGTTTCTGTAAAAGTGTGTCTCTCTTGATGCAAATATTATATCAGAGGGCTGTACTGTGTAGATGGTTGTAGTATAATGTCTTGGATGAATGAACTTTCTTTTTCCATGCTTGGTCATGACCCTACAGTGGCT
This sequence comes from Acrochordus granulatus, assembly GCA_032468055.1. Classification (NCBI taxonomy): domain Eukaryota; kingdom Metazoa; phylum Chordata; class Lepidosauria; order Squamata; family Acrochordidae; genus Acrochordus; species Acrochordus granulatus. The sequence goes on from JANHZU010003601.1 coordinate 47,357, forward strand.
TAAGGGCCAAAGGATGGAATCAGTTGAATTGTGAATATGTGTTTCTGCAGTCATGTTTCAGGTGAAATATTATATCTCGAGGTCACAAACCAGAAGGTGTTGTAATATTCACATCCTGTAAGATAAATTCAAAAAATCAAATAAATAATGCATTTTAGAAAACACACAGTAATAAACAAGTCATTTTGATAGAGAGACACTTAAAGAAAAAAAGGCACAACCAGGATGTTGAGTGTGAGATTAAAAGCTTGGCTTTTACTGGCTGCCCATCCTGTCCTTCAAGGAAAGGAAAGTCCCAACCTAGGGTGCCAGATCAAGAAGGACTTCTCTTGCAACCCTGCCTAAAAAAGTGAATTATGGTGTGTGACTACAAGAATGTTTCTCCATGTTTACTGCATTTGGGGTAGCTGAGGCTCAAAGAAGTGTGTTCGGATGATTCAGTTCTAATCTAAAGGTTTATTGAAGCTTTAAGATCACAAGAATTTCTCCAACTGCCAGTCAAACACTCCCCAAATAAGACTAATGGTCTTACTGCTCCCAGAGTT
>JANHZU010003601.1:72421-91559 GCA_032468055.1 Acrochordus granulatus
TATTGCACATTTGAGTTAAAATATGCCCTTCAAAAGAGACAAAGGATCTTTGCTAACCTTTTGGAGAAGTGTTCTTCTGAACTTGCTTTCAGAACGTCAAGCTGTGATGACCCCTCAAATTTTGACACTTTGGGTTCTTATGCATGTGTTCAGATGCTCTGATGATATGAAAAATCTGTGACTGTATCAGGCCTTTGATGTGCATACTCCCTTGCAGCCTTGGATATCTGGTTAAAAGGGACATCACACATGCTTCTAGAAGGATTCCATGAATTATTTACATGGTCCGAATACTTAACGTGGTGAAAATTTCATATTCAGACTGGAATGGCATCCACACTTCTAAGATTAAATCTTGGAAATGACATTATTATGCTGGACGCTTACCCTAACTCCTAGTTTTCCTAGAATGAAGAAGAAAGGTTTTGAGAACATTGATTGTCACATATAACACTTCCAAAGAGCCAAGTCATCCCTAAACTCATATCCATAAGATTTCATAAGACTACATAAGTAGTCACTGGAGCTATTGGCACTCCCAACTCATAAATGTAATTCCACTCATAATGGGATGAAAATAAGTGATGGCACTTATAAATATGTAGCTCTTACTTTCCAAAAAAAGTAAAGTAAAAAAAGTATTTTTCCCCTGGGCTTTGGAAAAATACAGCAAGTTCAAAATACCCTCAATGCGGAAGACTGAAGCAGTTGAAAAGCTGACTGCAGCCTTCATCTCAAGTTCTGTTAGATGTTTCAAAGCAAGAGAGACTAAGGTATGTACATGGAAGCAAAAGTTTGGCTAGAAGATACAGGGAAGTTTTAAGCCAAAGGGTTTATGGCCAATTCAATACCTACAGTTCCAGCAATTTCCACCCTATAATAACAAGAGCACAAGCTTGTTGTTATGCTTTTGTGATTAGAAGTCTAAGCTCTGGAAATGGAGTAAAATGAGAGAGAAAAAACAGATTAATCTCTTTTGGGCTGTGTAAACATAATTCTGCATATTGAACTGAAGGGACTGCTTAATCCCTTCCAATCATGTTTCTTCCAATTAACTTGCAAGCTTTAAATACTTTCCCTTGCAGACAGCTGAAGAAGCATGTGCATGTGTGCAGAAAAGAGAGACAGGAGGGCTAATCCTGAATTAAAGTCCTTTCTGCTGGCATGAAGACGAGCCACAAACAGAAGTCCTGAAGTGGAGGAAAACAAAATAGAACAACCAGCAAGGGAGGAGATTATTAAAGAATCCCAGGCGCTTGAAACGGGGCAGAAGAAGAACTGGGCAGAGAGAAAAGGAAAACAAAATTAGCATTAAAAAATGAACTTGATTAAGTTGAGACTTTGCTGTCTGAATCACTCCCTGATAAGCTGTCTAAGGCACAGGAAGAGCTTTCCTTTGAAAGAAGGTTTTTGGTTTTGGAAAAATCTGTAGTAATTTGGTTGCGCTTTCCCCCGACACATTCTGTTTTATCAATCCATTTAGTGCAAATATTGGTGTGTCTGCTGTTCACACCTAGGTTACCATGGTAATGGCAATTAAATTGATGGTGTGCTTGTATGTGTGTGCATACAGATGTCTCCCAGACCACAGTGAGCCTGAACAGACAAGGGGTAATTATCTGAATGGGGAAGTGTTGAAAATGCCAAGTTTTGTGAATAGGTTTTATGACGAGAACTAGCTTGGTCTAGTGGTTAAGGCAACCAGCTAGAAACTAGGAGACCATGAGTTCTAGTCCTGCCTTAGGCATGAAAGCTGGCTGGGTGACTTTGGGCCAGTCGCCAGGAGACGGTGAGTGCTGGTCCCACCTGTTACAGGGCTTGGTACCCATGATAGCATCGTTGTCCGATTGTTGCTTGTTACTTGTGACAATCCGCTTCAGGTTGACTGCTTGCCTATCTGCAAGGATGGGCCTGCCACCCAGTCCCTGAGAATGTATAGAGTTATTGTCCAAAATGAGCTGTAGTTTAATATGTTTGAGTGATTTAGGTTATAGGCTGCAGGTGACAACCAGTGATGTTCTTTTTTTCTGTTTCTGTGGTCTGGATTTTTTCTTTTTTAATAATCCTCCATGGGAGTTGATCTAGCTGCACTGATCTGTCTATTGATCTCATTGGGTGGATAGTTCAGTCTCTTGAATTCATTAGCTGATCATTCCTCTCAAATGAGTCAAAACAAATGTTGCATAGAGCCTGGCTATCGATAACAGAATTGGTGGTGTGTTCTGGTTGGAAGCTGGAAGCATAAAAGTAAGCATGTGACCTGTACATTTCCTGAATAATAAGATATTTATATGTCCATTGTATAGTTCATTCAAAGACAACCAATTTTCCATCACAAGAACTTTGCCTTTTTATCAGAACTTTTTTTAAAAAAACCTATCAGGTTTTATGGCCTGAAAAAGTTTAAAGCCACTGCTCAAGATCATTCTGAGATCATTGTGAACTTTTTATAGATCTTACACTCCATAGCTGGCAACCATATGTAGACAAGATTGCTATTTGAAACCCATCCTGATGCAACCAATCAATATTAAACTTAATGGCCTGACTAAGGCAGTTTTCTATCTCTCTTTTTTTTTGCAGGTCTCTTCTTCATGAGGACAAACTGCTAATTAGATCACTTTCCATCTCCCCTAAGAACTTTCCTGACCCTTACCTTGATGGTCCTCACATCCTTCAAAAATGTCCATATTCCCTCTTCTTGTCTTCCTTTTCCTTTCTTTTTTTACTAATGATTTTAAAACTCATCCTTGCGCCCTCAAAACTTTTACCTCAAACCCCACACTTAAAATATGCAAGCTTCCAGAAAATCAAGGATACCTATAACCGGATTAGGCATTTTGTGACTTGTGTGTGAGTGATTTTTAATTGAGTTCCTTAAGTGTTAAAGTTTAATGAACTAAAACTGAAAATTGCAAGCATGTCCTTCACTGGACCTCTGAACAGTTAACCTTGTTAGCCTGTTGCTGAACTCTCCTTCCATTCGACATTCCTTTTCTGAGCTGTGTCACCTGCCTCTTGAGCTTAACCTCATTATTTTTGAGAGTGATGGTCTTCCTTTCAAAGTGTTAGATCATGGCAAACCTAGTTTCTCCCTACAGACAACTTTCTCTCCAGGAGGTTGTATTTATAGACATGCACCAGCTTTCTTTTAATAGTTTTTGGGAATATACATGTGGGAAACTTTTATGTTAGAATATAAATATAGAAGTATTCTCTAAAAGAGATCCACTGTGCATTAAAATCCCCATAGTGTTTATATTTATATATTTTTTTTTCTCAAGGCTTTTGTAGAACATCAGAAATGTTTTGTTTTCTAATTTTGGCTTCAAATATAGGAATATGGAACCGAAGTTTCTGCTTTTAAGACAGGGTTGAAGAACACTAACACTAAATAATCTTATCATTGTACAATATCTGGGCTGCCATTTTATGCCGAGTTTACACCTTGGACCATATAGTAATTTCCTGGAAGAGAGGACTGATCATGATTTAAACATTACTTTTGGGCACTGGTGAGAAGGCGGTCACCACCTCTTCCTCTCTTAGGCATTCATGCTAAATCTGTCCAGTGCAACTCCTTGTCAAATGATATAATGCACCAATGGGTATGACTCTAATCAAGGACCTTCTTTATAGTTTACATCAATCCACCGTCACTGCCATTCCCAAGCTCTATGTCTACTTTGATTCTCTGTCTAAGTCTTCACTCAACTGATGCATGAAATTCCTGTTTTCCTCACCGTCACCCCTTCACACTGATATTCCCATATCTTGTGAGCTGCCTACTTAGATCCAGCCAGCTGCCTGCTTTTTGGATTTCCCTTGTTTATGCTATCAGCCTGCCAGCTCCAATAGTTTGCAAAACAAAGAGACAATGTCTGGTGTTGAGAGCCAAGAAAAGTTACGGCAATTAAAGTTAAAAGCTGCAAAGGCTGGTGTGGTTGGTTTCTCATTAAACTGTTTGCTTGTCCTAGTTGGCAAACAAAAAGAGATAATTAAATTGTTTTTGCAACACTTAGAGTTTAACAATGTGCCTCTATTACTTACACAGAAAAGACTTCCTCTGCTGGAAAGTTCTGAAACTTCATACAGGGACTAAAATATTCTTCAGCAGCGAACACATGTATAGCCACTTAGTATGATAAATGGTTATGGTCAAGATCTCTCTCAAGTCATCTGCCAGGAGAGTCCCAGTGCTGATGATTCCTGCTGAGTAAGTGGGACGTTAGTGTGCAGCCAATTTTTTTTTGGCAATGGCAATTTTGTTCCAATCATGATGATGGGCTCTGTACCGTTCCTCCTTTGCTTGGCAGATCCAAATCATTAGTTTCAGAATTAATTAATGTATTTATTTTTAGTGTGCTAAAATCTTCATATATTACATAAGAATTCTTGTGAAATAACCTCCATCTGAAAAAGACTGGGGAAAGAATCATTTCATTTTTTTAAAAAAAATTACTATGGGGAAGTACAGTGCTGGTCTTCCTTATGTGAGCCATTTCAAAGGCACAATGGACTTAAGACTTCACCCCAATATTGATCCTTCATTACCTGATCACAGTTTTCTATATATGGCACTCTGAAAATTATGGATATATTTTACACAGCCTAGGAATCACTGAGAAATTTAGCTCTTTGTGAAAAAGACTCACACTGGCCTAATGTGTTATTTCCAAGCTAATATATGGGCTGGAAAACAGATTCATGCTTTATTTTGATTAGATTCTTGGCTCAAAAAAAAAGTATCAGTGGATATTGAGAAAATGCACATTTTAGGAGAAAACACATTTTAAGATTAGGATTTAAATATGTATTTAAGTACAGACTATGTTTATAGTTCAGGCTAATGCAGAAAAAGGATGAATAGGCTTACAAGTGAACCCAGGCACAAGGAACAGAGAAATTAATTTTCCTGATACTGGTTAAAAAAATCTTCTCACCCACTTGTCTTCACATTTTGTTTGTGAATGTTTTGCTTGTAAATGTTTACAAACATTTCACTGAAGTGTGTGGATCTGTGACAGAAATATTCACCCTTTCTTCAATTTTCAGTGATCTCTGATAACTTTCTTGTGGCAAAGACGTGCAAAAAGTTATAATATCCAAACAGGAATGAATAACAATTTCACAGAAATATGAATTTTTGACATCTGCATTCTATCCATTAAAATTCACCTTAATGTCTATTCCATATACAGTAATTTTTTATCCATTTATTCATCAATAACTATATCATTTCCTGAATCGGTAGACAGAAACAAGAAAGTTATTGTTAAATATTGCAGAACATGTAACAAGAATGTCTATATCCCTCAATCCTTTCCCACCCTACATGTCATTTATAAGAATTTTAGTCTTTCATAAATGCAACCCTAGTCTTCAAAAAGAGATATAAGTGCTCACCATGTACTGCATTTTGTGTGCATTTTGGGAGTTCCCAATGAGATTCCTGTTGAGCATGCTCCCTAACAGATCTGCCAACAAGTATAATGTAAGAACATTTTTGTTTCCAGGTAGCTTTTTCACATTCTAATCAGAGATCTGAGATAACATAATTCACGGGTTTGCTACAAAAATAGAACATCTCCTGACAGCTGTCACCATCACCTGGCAGGGGGCAGGAAAGTGTGAAGCGCATTGCACTTCATGCCAAAATCATGCTTGTTTAACAGAGTTTTAGGTAGCTACAGTGTCTCTTTGACAGCTGCAATGAGATTGGCTCTTTTGGCAGGTTGAAAATCTGAAAATCAAGAGTGAATGAAAGACATTCCTCAATTTATGACTGCAAGGCAGCCTGGAATTTCCATCATAAGTCATGATGGTTGTAAGTCAAGCCACCCGTGTGACTTGATCTAATTTTTCAACTTTTTTTGCAGTGGTCATTAAGAGAACTCCATGGTTGTTAAACAAACACTGAGGTTATTACGCAAATGCCATGATTGTTAAGAGAATCAGTGTATTCAAATTAATATTTTTTGCTAGAAACTGGCCAAAAAGGCCAGAAATTGGCAAAAAACATCATAAATAACCATCATGCGACCGAGGAATGCAAAAGTGAGCCAGTTACCAAGTGTCTGAAATGCAGTCATGTAACCATGATGTGTGTGTGTGCAGCCATTCAAACTCTGGAACTGGGTCATAAGTAACTTTTTTGGGGTGGGTCTGTCAAAAGGTCACTAATTCACTGGTCATAAGCTGAGGACTACCTATAGCACTTTATTGCAAGATTTAAGAAAGTCTGGGATCTTAGCAGGGGTCTGGTGGCCTGGTGATACAATTGTCCATCCCTTTAACACTTGCCATACACCATGTACTAGCAAAGCTGGGAAGTTGCAGAAAAATGAATGGACCATGAGAATGCTGGTCTCACTGCACGTGGTCACTCTTGCGTAGAATATGATAAACTGTGAAAATTGTTTTTCCGTATCACCTAAGCTGAGAGAAATTCTGCAGAGTCTAGATCTAGTAAGAGAGAGGATGAAGGCTGATCATCGTGAAGGTAGACCCTGAGAAGATGGATGACCTTGGAGAGGCAGCTGCTGGTTGATCCGATGAGGAAGGTTGGCTGTTTTAGAGTGGTCTGCGTTCTCCCAGCGGAGAAACTCTATCCAGCCTGTGAGTGCTCCAATAGCCCACCCTCCACTCCCTAATCATAATGAAAACACAAATTGATCTGTGATCATTCTTACTTTTTTTTTTCTCAGCTCCAAAGTGGGACAAACCAAATCTGACCAAGGCGATGCACCTTACATTGGACTACCCTTCCAATAAGCTACAGTAAATGCAAAATCCCATGATGAGCTTGATGAATGAGCATTCTAAAACTTATTTTTTTAAAATCTTTCTGAAAAGATCATGCCTGTAACAACACAAAATGGCAAGAATTGTGGTACAATTATAAGTAGGCCACAAGAAGCCTTTGCCAAATGATTTCCTCAAGTTGACAACTCCGCCGCTCCGTGAGTGAGATGGGCAGTCCCTGCGTCTGATAAATAAATAAAAATAAACAAACTCTTAACATTTTTCATCTCAAAGGGCAAAACATCCCCCAAGTTCGCTGTCCTTTTCCACGGATCTATCCAATTTCCATTCTTAAGCTCTGAAAGAGAAGGGAAGCCATTAAAAAGATAAACTAATTTTTACTTCCTGCAATTGGAGTTCATTTGTTGTCCCTCATGTTAATGTCACACATCTTCAAAGAAATTACATTGATGGTAGTAAAAGGTCAGGTCAAACAAATGACCTTTTCTGCTTTGTCGTGTTTATACCACAGTTATAATTAGTTAGAATCGTTCCTGTTCTTCATTGCAAGCACTTGATCACACAAAATGCTCCTGCTGCCACTGCCAATTTGTCCAAAGCAAAATCAGTGGCAAAGAGTTCAGTTTCCAAGCTTGCAATTGAAAATTTTCAAGGTTTTAATGTTACGCGTTTCAGTTTGCTTTGCATGCAATATTTAACTTGGAAGTTAAATAATATTTATATATTCCCACATGCTCATCCACATTTGCCAACACCTGCAGCCTCTCTTTTCTACATAATTACCACGATATTTGCTTTTGAGTGGAACATAAGATGCCATACACTCAAGAGCATCTGCTGTGCAATGTAAGATCACCCAGAGGTATGGTGCCATATCACTATTTTTTTCTCCCATTCCATACTTTAAAAGCCTTAGCAACATCCATTTTACTCATCTGTTCTCCTGTAAGCAGGCTGAAGCCCTTGGCATAACTCAGAAGACATTGAAGGGTAATTATTCTTAGCCACCAACATTTTACAAAATAAATAAGATGACGTATTTTTCAGTTTACTCTTGACTCATCTTACATTGACTAATTGTTTCTTGTTGTTCTTCCTATGTCAACTAGTAGAATGTAAGTTCTTAGAACGTACCACTGAAAGTGCCTCAATTTAAACCAGTGGGTACGAAAGTGTGATGCTATGACCAGTTTTAAGCAACTATTATTGGCTTGCAGAACTGTCTCTCTTCAGGATATGTTTGCTTGTTTGTTTTTATTATGCTTAAATGCTGAATTATCCAGATAAATATAAGGAACTGTCTTGGTGAATGAAAGTTTATAAAAGCATCTGAAGTTTTTAACTCTGGAGGCAGCACTGAACCATGCTATGAAGATCAGAGATAGGAAAAAAAATCAGAAAAATGGCTTAACAATCAAAATATTGCAAACTATATTTTTTAACCATATTGATCATGAACGCAATCATACATTCCTCTTTTGCTTATTTATTTGTAGGTTTTGCTTGCATTTAGAGGATGAAACAAGATTGCTAAAGCAAGCTCTGAGTGTTTTTTGTAATTCTTCAGGGCACTGCCAAGGTTCAAACCACTTTCCATCAAAATGCTCAGCAGTATACTGTCAACAGCAGGAAGACATATGGAAGAAGTCCTCTCTATGTGCTCAAAGATCTAGATCTTTCACTGACCCAACCACCTTCCTATCCCCAAAATTTACTGGCTTGGCACGTCCAGAGCTAGAAGAAAGTGAGAGACTCAGCTCTGCAAAATTATGGACTCCTTTGATTAAATTATAAGTCCTGATGGCAAATTGTAGAAGAAGTTTCTAAAAGGGTATGAAAAGGATGATTTTAAATTTCCAACATAATCAGAGCAGAAGTCAATATTTATTTAGTTGGGAATGAAAGAGGATGGACAGATTTTCCAAGATTATGAGCACAGATGGTTTTCCTGGTTTCCTGCCTTTTTAGAAAAGGCCAGGAATCATTTCTTTGCTTTCAAGTGGCTGCTTCATGCCAAAATGCCTTTGAGTCATGGGCTTCCAACAATGAATTCACATTTCTTTCATTGCTCAGAGTGATAGCGGAGGAGCTGAACACAGCTGTGGCTCTCTGCATTCAAGTGATAATCACTGCCCATTGCCACTCGTTTTGAATGAAGAAACCACTGAAGGTTAATTTTATTGCCCTGTTATTTATTGGCATTCATACATTTTGATGAAGGGCAATAGTCATTCCATGCTGGCAATAAATTTGTAATAGATCAATGGATGAATCAATCTCATTTGGCATGGCCTAAACACGACAATCCAATGGGGCAGGATCAAGAGGAATAAATTACAATCGGGCAGAAGCAGAAATTAATTTAAAAGGTTTTGTTGTTTGTAAGCCTAAAGCTGACAATCGTTCCTATGATTTCTCTGGTTCTTATTATGATTTACAGCTTAGTGGATTTCTTTTATTCCGCTGTTTTGCATCTGTAAATTAAATACTGTGCAACAGTTCTTTCTGTCTTGAAACCTCTTAATAGCCTATGTCATTTTGTTATTCTCCTCTTCCTGGAGAGGTTGCAAAAACTGGTAATGCAAAATCATCCCCACCCCTTGATTGGGACCCTGCTTTTCATTTTCCTTTTTGCTAGAAATACATAATGAGTTTTGAAAAAAAAAGTTATTCTTAAAGCCAACAATTTATTAGATTATCCAACAGCTGTTTGTTTTTGGAATCAGTGATTGCATTTAGCCGTGTTCTAATGATCAAGGAAGTGATCTTCTGGAACGCAAGTTTGTTCTTCCATTGTTTATTAGTAATATTTTTATACTGCCTTGTTTGCTAAAAGTCATCAAAGCAGTTCATAAACCTAAAGTAAAATAATATAAGACATTAAAAAATCAATACACCCATTAGGATATTAGACAATAAAACATGAAAAAATATTTAAATGATCCAGTTCATGAGTCTTGAAATTGAAGAGCCAAGAGAAAGGAGGAACTGGGATTGTAATTCTGGACTGGAGAACAAAGGTTAGAAACATTTTCTATGTATTAAACTTTCATCTGCAATCCACTTTGATCTTTAGAGAGTATCTTTTTAGCAATACCACCCTTGGTAGGATCTACTTGAGTATAATCAGAGAGAGCTTTCTATGATAGAAATGGACTTTTAAGCCATTCTTTAAAAGGTTGTGCAAGGTTCTACCCAGATTCAGGGCATCTTCATAATGCTTGCCAAAATGAGCTATTTGTAATTAATTGATTTAATTAGAAATCTTAGACCCATTCTCCATTAGAATTACTGTACGTGCAACATCAGCAAGCAAGCTTGTGTCATGTACTCTAATGGATTAATCCTTTTATATTACTTGGTTTAATGGCCACAGCTCAACTCTTATTTACTTTTGACTTTATGAACACCATTATTTGCTTTCAGGAGTCCCCAAGGAAGAGTATTTGCTGTGATATGCCATTGAAAGCTCTAAAAATGCCAAAATAGCTAAATGAGAAATGATTGCCGGTTTTGTTTAACTTTAGGTTAAGCACCACAAATGGGATAAAACCTGATAAGATAAAGGACTGTCTTTTGTGCAATCCTGATACAGTCATATTAGAACAAGCATCGCAAAGCATAATCATTGCTAAATAGTAAACCTCCTACAACAAGCTCCTGTGAGCAGCAATACTGATGTCACAGGCATTGTGCAATCACATCATTTGCATCAAGACATCAAGATTCATGTGATGTCATGTGTCCCTTACTGTAAGGAGGGATAAGAATACTAAAAAAAGGAGGATGTAGATTCTGAAAACATCTAGCTGTCTTCTGAACAATGTTCAGTTTTCAAGTCCACTTCAGTGACTTCTTAGATGTTTTAATACTCTATGAATCTCAACCTTTTCTCAGACTTTAAGAAGTCCGCCTCTCTGGCATGTTACTAAGGGCATGAAATTCAAAATTTAATTTTGTTTAGCCAAACAAAGGGACTCTTGTTGACTTTGTTGATCCCTCTCTCTTCTCTCTCTCTCTGTATGTATGTATGTAGAGAGAGAGAGAGAAAAGGAGAGAGTGAGAAACTGAAATAAAATATTTCTATAGAGTATTTAACTATCTTTTAGTCCATATAATAAGTCTTTTGTGTAAGTCGGCATGCTTTCTATCCAAGGCAATAATTTTAAAAAAATACACACTGACAGTCATAACACCGGTGATGTGAGAAAGTGAATTTTGTATTTCAGTCATGATATCATTGTCATTTTCTGTCCCTTGTCACCTCATAAACAGCCATGATTTCTGTATTGCACATAGAAGGATGGAGGAGGCTAGCTGCTCTGTTCTCTTAGGAAGCTCAAAACAGAGGTAAAATTTGAACTGTCTCCTTGTTCTATTTTTCAGTCTCCCAGGGACCAACTATGTCAAAAGGAAAGTTTAAGCTCTATATCTTTTTACCCATCTTTTCTTCCTAGATATGCAAGCAAACCTGCTTCCAGGCAGTTTTTACAAGTTTAATTCCAGCAATGTTTAAATTAAACATTCTAAATCGGGGAAACTAAAGATGGTTGATTGACAGGACACCAACATGCTACCCCTTTCAATTAGGATGTCAGTTTCATTCTCATAACTTAGATGTCAGCATGCACACCCATGGTCCCTCTTCATCAAAAAGTCAATAGAGTTTCTTCAGCTGGCATCAAGGGCATGGTGCTAGATGTTTATTTACTATAACTGTAAATAAGTAAAATGAGTTATAGTAACTAGGCAGAAGTAAATACTCCATCAACTCTGGTTAAGATACAGGCACCTCCACGGGATTTTCTTAGCTGCAATGCCAAGGTGATTTGCAACTTTCTTCTTCTGAATCTTTTCTTACAACTTCTCAACATAGCCTACAACTTCAGCAATTCTTGGTTGTTTCCCATACTTCTGAGTATGAAAAAGACCAGTGGGAGGAGGTTGGTACATGTGATATATGGAAGGAAGGAAGGAAGGAAGGAAGGAAGGAAGGAAGGAAGGAAGGAAGGAAGGAAGGAAGGAAGGAAGGAACCATACATATTTGGTTGTGCATTAAAATGTCTACATGTGATATGTGATTGGTTGTGGCAACATTTTTCCATAGCTGGAAATAGATGACTTTAGGATGTGGATGAAGAGAGCATCATAGTTAAGAACTGGTGGGAATGTTATTAAAATTAGAAAGCTCTTTAATGGTTGCAAAAATAATGTAAGCTATAGGAATTGTACCATAATGTTATTTTGTTCCGTAGAACACTGACCTGTTTCACCACATACATTCTGAACTATCATCTTTTAAATGGCTATAGAGAAAAGGCACCCAGTATTCTTCACATTCCAGCTGTTTTTCAAAAGTGCAGCTATTTAACAAGAACAATTTAAATGAAATCTATTACTGCCAAGCACTTCAGATTAGATCAGTTATTATCTAGCCAGAACAATTTTCCCCCCATTACTGAAAGCATGAGAAGAGCTGCCTCTAATTTGCAATATTTCTTTTTCACTTTCTTCTTTTCTCAGACAAGGGGTATGATTTTTGGAAGGGATTTTTCTGACCAAATTTAAAGTAATCTGCTATTTTGTTTGCTCCCTGCAACCTAATGCTTTTTTCTTCCCAAAAATTCTTTCCACAGTTTTTTTTAATCAGTTATTGTTCCTATCCAAAATTCTGAAATGGCATTACATATGGTTGAGAGTTCAATACAAGAGAATTGAAAACTGATTGTCATAAATTTAACTCATATAGTGATAACACAGTTGTATATGTGTACTTGTTTTTGTGTGTATGTCTTCACTACTTTATTTGCCACTGGGAATTATAGTTGTTCAAGCCTAGGATACCTAGAAGTCACCAGACTGAAGGAAGCTTCATTGTCTTAAGGTTAACGTAAGTAACTCTATTCTAACTTTGTTTGAATTTAGGAAAACGGTTGGCATAATTGATAGTTCAACAATAAGTTAAATACACGAAGGTGCATATGAGATTTGGCAAAGCAAATGTGGAAAAAAAACTTTATTACTCGCTGGGCACAAAAGAGCTGCAGTTAATAAGTTCATTCACATATATGTGGAACCAGGAAGATATATAATGTAAGGAATAATATAAAAGCAAACCAGAACAAACAACTTGCTGGAAAACCTCGTTATTGGACTTCAATCTGTGCTATGTAGTTGGAACCAGAGCTAACTAGTTTGAGGGGGTTATGAATGGATGATTGCTTCCTTACTTGAATTAATAAAGGTTTATTGTCAATTGCTGTGTCCTAAATTTGAATTGCTGTGTCCTAAATTTCATACTATATAAGACTTGGTTACCTTTCTCTGAAGTAAGAGAAAAGGCAGGAAGTTGGCAGCTGCCCCAGTCATTAGAAGAAGTGTGGTAGAAAGCAAGAGTCTCTTCCTTGGAGCTAAATTCATGAGTAATGTTAATCTCTACTTGAAATGACATTTTATGAAAAATAAACAATTAAAAAGCTTGGCTGTAAGAATGCTTTCATCTTAGCCAGGCAAGAAAAAAAACTTAGATTTTTTTTTAAAAGTGAAACTGACCCAGTGAAGAGTTTCATATAATGATCCCTCATGTTTGTCTCAGGAATTATATTATCGTAATAATCATCACTGTGCAGAAGAAAAATAATAAACGGAGTCACAACCTCCTGATTAAAGACAAATTCTACTGCTATCTTCGACAGAGACTGTTCTGTCTTTTTTCCTCCTCCCTCCCTCTTTTCTTCTTTCCTGTTGCTCAATACTGTATCTATTCTATAGTCAGCTGTTACAAATGGCTTGTATTGATCATAGGTCAACTGAACACTATTTTAAAATTGGATTATATTATGAAAGGAAATAAATAAAAACTTTTTTCCACAATATTTCTTAAAGTGGGGGCTAAGATTTGAAAGAGATGCTTAGCAAAGGGGGTGAATGCAAAAGAAAGATTTACTTGACAATCCCTGCCCCCAGTGATTTGTGTGTGTAGGAAGAAAACACTTAATGAAGCAAAGTTGCTTTACATATGCACATGTACAGAGACATCTGGGGCCTGCCTTTGAAACAGCCAGGTGAACTTGAAAAGACACAATTGCTATAAAGTTCTGACAAGGTGTGCTTCATTCCCTTTAGCCCAATTTAGAGACTACATCTTTTAAATGTTGATGATCCTTGTGTTTGAATCACGCAAAGAAGATGCTGTACAAGGTTTTCTCACTTAAAGCCAGCTGTACACCAGTTATGACAGAGTTGGCCCCTGTACTAAGTACAAAGACTATCCTGGCAGTAATGGATAACGTTGGTGGACCTCACCTTGGGCCCAGAAGATGAAATGGTCCAGAAGTCCTTGTTATAACAACAGCAGGGAACATTTATTTCCTTTCTTTGAGAGCAAAAAGCTTTCTCAGTCATCTTTCTTCATTTTCTATAGTCTATTGGTCTCCTCTACTGACAACTTGTAATGTCTGGGAAACAGGGAGGCAGCAATGAATCCAGTAAATTGATGAAATTATCATCATCTACGCTCAAGAGGGAGGCATGCCAGAAAACTTACAGGAAAAATTACAGAGGTTTAAAGCGAATGTGGGAAAGATAATTAATCCACATTTTCACTGGAGCTCACTCCATTACAATTGTTTTATCAGCAGCAAGGGGAAATAGAAGGACCTCCAGCCCAGATAAAATCATAGGACACATTTCCCAGTAACCCTGCTGTGTTAGGAATACATCAGGTCTGCCAAATATATCCTCTGGTTCCAAACATTATCATTTACCAAAGAAGATTCGATTCTTCCTGTGTCATTTACAGGGTCATTTAGAATATATTAATCTAGGCTAGCAGGTTTTCTCTTTATTTTCTTTCTCTCCTTCATCTCTCCATTGGCCTATAACCTATTTGGTGCCCTCAATTTTTTATTTAAAAGGTTATTTCAAACTAATGCTTTCCCTTGCATTTTGTATGGGAAAATAGAAAGGGTTCAGACCAATAGACTCAGTGTACTGTTGTCTTGCAACTACATGGAGAGCTGCTGTATGGGAGTCAAATTCCTTATGTGTCAAATCATGCCTGGCCAATAAAGTATCTGAACCTGAACCTGACCACTGGAAAGAAGACCCATACGTGAAAATGCAGGCTATTCATATATAAGGGCATGCCAATTTACTCATGAACACTTTGTCTTCCGAACAAGGGAGTCTGCAAGGTGGACTCAGAAAAATCAAGGAGGCAGCCATAACAGTTTAATAGAAGCTTCATTCATTTTTTGAGTGTAATCTTAGAAAAAATGGACAGAGTTTTCATTGTACCACTATGACCTCTATCTTGAGATTTTTAACCATGCGTTAAAGAAACTCCTGTTCCCTGTCATTTTCCCGAGGACTAAATATCGACTTAAGTCTGTAATCTTCACCATGCAAAGAAAATATTCTAATTCTGTGCTCCTTCTTGCTGCAAAAAAAAAAAAGCTATGTTAACCTCAATATGCTTAATTTGGCTTGGGGGTAAAATATCTTGACTGTTCATTTGCATTGATATACGTGCTTTGATTTTTGGTGGTCACCTAGTTAGGTTAACACATTATACAAAATCTAAGACCACAGAACCCTTTAATCAGCCCGATAAAGCATAGCCTATCTGTGGTGCCAACACAACCAAAAAAGGTATGTGTTTATCCTGTAGCAACCAAACACTCCAGTTTTGTTCCAATTCTGTAGCATTCATTGGATCTGAAAGTCCATTGGAGCATCACTGTCTGGCATGTGATAAAAGCAACCTTACACCTTCTTCTTCCGAGAAGAATATTTTTATGAACACTATCTGCCAAAAATCCTTGATGCTGAATTAAATCATTTCTAAATGTTTAAAATTGAATCAGATTCTGCTTTTAAAAAATTCTAATATATTTTAACACTATTTTTGGCCTAAGGATCTAGTGATATTTAATTTAAGGTGTTAAGTTTAATTTTGTTGCTAAAGATTTCTGATGGCCTCCTAGAAAGTGCCAGCAATTTCTAAATTGCCTTTCTGTTTTATATAATATTGGATTGAGTATGCCCAATTTTATTCTCAAGCTGACCTATTTTTTTTTAATTTTATTGGCACAGAACCTTTTTGTAATGAAATTAACTCATAATTGATCTTGTTTTCACCTTGCTATATTTTCATATCTAGTTAGCATTAAGGAACAGCTTAGTTTTTGTAGGTGTAATGGTGAAAACCTCCAAGAAATGTAATCAAGCTAATAGTAACTATGAAAATCAATGAAATAATATTTTCTTGGCTCATATAAATGTTGTATGCTTCAGATATAAGTCTAGTCAATTCAGCTTTCTGCTTTTTTTAATTACACCAATATTAAAATTTTACATGAATATTCCCGCCAATGAATCAGCAAAGGGACTGCCATTTTGGTATGACACAAGGAATGCTGGCAATTTCTGGTTGCATATTTGTAGCCTACAGTCTTTTTAAAACTTTTGCTTGACCCCTGTCAAAAAACAAAAGTAGAAAACCTCTGATCTGTAACTCTTTATATGCTCTTATAATGCAAAGAACCAATATCCCTTTGATTTTTAAACCAATAGAGACAGGCAATCGCAGAAGAATACACAGGGTAAAATAATACAGATGTGCATATCTTTGAAAAGATGGGTCAGGCCTGAATCCCTGGCATTGGAGAAAGTGTTAAACAACCAACCCTGTTTTCTAATAGGTTCTAATATATGCTACTTTAATCTTTGACTAGATCTGATCTCTTCAACATTTTGCTTGAACTACTCTAGTTTCAGGTAAGCTAAGGAGCATGGCCTGTCTATGTAGAGTACTGTATTTGAGTTTTCAAACAAATCACCTGCCATGGATCTGAACTAGTTTCAAGATGCTTTGTCTTTTCTTTGAAACAAAACAAAGGATTAAAGAGAACCAGTGAAGATGGCTGCTATTTCTTGCCAAGATGCTTCCTAAACTGGTTTGAAAGTGAATATATAAGTCATGAAGGATTAAAGACAATCAGATTAGGATCTATAATGAAACACTGTTGAAGCAAGCATGTTCTGTAAAAATGTTGCTTGAGGCACTTGTTTGATATTTGAGGGTGGGGGAAAAGAGAAGAATTCTATTTAAATGCAGATTAGAGCTTCCATCTAGGAGTAATAGCCTTACTTTTTTTTCCTGCTTATTTAAGAAATACACAGAAGAAAAGCAAATGCAATTCCTTTCCCACTAGCTCTCATCGTTTTAATTTCCATTCTTTCAGGAACATTATCAGTTATTCAGTTTCCAGGATTAAAGATACCTGTCATAGCAACATGATTTTGGACTATTGTTTCATTCAAGAAGGAATGTGTTTCGGTAAGCAGTGGCAGGGAATCTGTCTTGGTAAGTAGTAAGGCACAGATCAATCACTGAGATTCACTATTGGCCACCAGCAATGAAGTTAGCAGCAGAATTTTGCTCAGCCTGGATGATTGCTCAGAGATTTGATGGTGTTCAGTCATACTTGCAGCCAAGGCTGTCACTGTGGTTAGAGGAAACAGTTCAGTTGCCCATTATCTTGGTGATTCAGTGGACATACCTGTGCCAATGGTCATAGCAATGTTTCCAGATGGGACTGGGCATAACTCTTGCTTGAAATGTTTAGAAGTCATTGTCCATCAGTAGTTATAAACTTGATAGATTAATATCCAAATTAGCCCAAGATAACTTCCTATGTAGAGAAACTGTTTGGTGAATGAGCAATTTTTTTTTCCTTTCAAGTCACACCTGACTGATTCTTCCAGGGGTAGATTGGCAGTTTTCAGGAAGTATATCATCCAGTACTGGTCATATTCCAGATGTGGATTGGCTTCTCAGAATGCTTCTCAGAATGTGCTGCCTTGGAAACAAGTATTTGTGCATATCTAGATTTTGCATTAGAATTTTAGACCAGATCTTTAAATCCAAATTTGAAGCTTTCAGGCACAAAGCCAGCTGGGTGATCTTGAGCCAGTGTCCTTCTCTCAGCCCTAGAGAGCCCTAGGCAATAGCAAAACAGTTCTGAAAAACCTTGTCAAGAAAACTCTAGGAACTTGATTTCCAGTCTCTGACAATTAGACATGACTTAATTGAAGAAAAAAACCCTCCCCATTGAAGACAGCAGAAATGAAAAAAAGTGCTAGGTTCAATTATATTATATGTGTGAAAAGTGATATGAAGTGATCCAAATTTGTTTGAGTTAAAATAGACTCTGTAATACCTAGAACTCTGAACAAAAATATCCTTGTTCGAAATAATGATATTGTTATTCTGTGCAGGATAAGATGCAGAATAAGTGTGCTTTGCCATATTTAATGTGAGTAGCCTATTGCTAGAGAAAATTGCCAGATCTCTTTTTAGGGGAGGGGGTTAAAATTTATAGGTTGGGGTGCTTTTATTCTTTTATCTGTCATCCTGGTGTTTTATCGTAGTCATCTCCAGTGACACTCACTGATCTTGTCAAAGCTAGAGTAACGTGATGTGCATTCTCCACAATTGAAACTCTGTTAATCTTAGCTTCCCTGGTTGAAAGAAAAGCTGGCAATGTCAGTCTTTTGCCCTTCTTTTTTTTTCTTCTTTTTTCCCCCCTGACTTGCTTGCCATTATTTCTCTGTGAATTATTGACATAAGTAATGACACTACTCCAATTCGGTGAATGTCATAGAATGTCATTGTAGGAGCCAGAGCAGTCTGGTAATGAGAAAAGGATTGCATTTGATTCTGGAAAAAGGATGGGATTGGAATCTCCCTTCCTCATGTTATGTCCTTGTGTCCTTGGACAAGTTATACCTCCATTTCTGTACCTCCGTTTCTCATATGCAATCTCAGAATAATGGTGGTAACTTAAGCATAATGTGCATCATTGTCGCTATTTGAGAACTTGATTGCCATTTGTGCCTTGTTAAGTCTTTTGGTTAGAGGGATGTTGAATTAATACAGCCATTACTGAATATTTCCCAGGAAAGGGAAAGGCAAAGGAGAAAGGGAAAGATATTGACTTGATATGAAGTCAAACGGACCTTAGGAAACATTACTGACATCAACACGATCAGAGGTGATGGCATTCCAGCTGAACTATTTAAAATCCTAAAATATGATGCTGTGAAAGTGCTGTACTCAATATGCCAGCAAATTTGGAAGACTCAACAGTGGCCACAGAATTGGAAAAGGTCAGTCTATGTTTGCCAAAGAATGTTCAAAATCCCGTACAATTGCTCTCATTTCCCAAGCTCGCAAGGTTATGTTCAAAATACTACAAGTTTGGTTTCAGCAGTATGTGAAATGAGAACTACCAGATGTACAAGCTGGGTTTCGAAGAGGCAGAGGAACTAGAGATCAAATTGCCAACATTCGCTGGATCATGGAAAA
>JANHZU010003601.1:91659-103054 GCA_032468055.1 Acrochordus granulatus
GTCTTTTGGTTAGAGGGATGTTGAATTAATACAGCCATTACTGAATATTTCCCAGCTGCCCACCTATAACGTATGGTTTGAATGATTCGAAATCCCACGTCCTCAAAATCTCCAGAATTAAGACTTTGGCTGGAATATGAAAAATGAGAATGATCAGAATAGATATGACATACTGATTTCCGAATTTTATGATATATCTCCAGTATTCAAAGCATTTCATCTCTCAATAGAAGAGAATATTTGTAGCTCAGGGTAAACTATGGAGTCCTTGGTGTTCTCTGAGCTTGATTGTTTTCTTGCAGATGTTTCATTACCCATCTAGGTGACATCATCAGTTCTAGAAGGGAATGAAGGTTTGCTCTCTTTATATACTGGTGGCCAACCAAACATGGAGAGCACCAAGGACTCTACATTTTATGTCTGACACTTATTTAAGCACTTATTTGTACTTAGTATTGTCTGTGAAATATTAGCAGTTGAGGATGGGTAAATCAGGATATTTTATCTATGTGTCTATTAAGCATGAGTCCATTGTTTTATTCCCATATTGTCAGGCTCAAATAACCAGACTCATACACGTAGAGTTCAGAATCAATTATTTTATTTCAATCTACCTATTCCACAAGAATTTCCTCAGACTGGTAATTCCAGCCTGGGAAAGACTAGATAAGCCTTGAGGTATCAGGGAGGCTCAGATCTTGCCCTCTTATGTTTATGTAATGATTGCAACCTAATCCCATTTCAGCTTGGACAGTTGTCCTTCAACAATGTTAACATCAATGTTTGCTTACACATATATGTTTGCTTATATATAAAGCCTTGGGCAACAGTAACATCACTGGTGAATACCTCTCAACCCAGAAGTGCCTTCATGGCTGCTTCCAGATCCCATCAGCTACTGAACTTCTACAGTCTTTGACACTATAGACTCCTGGCTTTCTGTAACATCCATGTACTATACACATAGCGCGCACACATACATTTTGAACATCTTTTCTCAAAAGAATTCCACTTCTAAATTTGTGTTTTGTTTTCATACTGGCAGAATAGAAATGAGTTTTAGATTTTTCTGAACAGAGGATGGCCTTGTAAATGTAGGAGAGGTGTACAATCTGAAGCAACATTATTTGACCAGCTTAGTTGAACAGATACTAATCAAATTACTCAGCAATGGAACCTGCAAATTCTTCCAAGTATGTCTCTGAGACATTTAATGATTTTTTTTAATTTTATTTAAAAAAATTTGTATGGCCACCCCTCTTAAACACAACTCTGGGCAGCTCAATTGCACTGTAGATTCTTAAATACATGAAGGAATGCTGTTTTAACCCAACCAAATAAACTAGGTAGAGATGGATGGATGGATGGATGGATGGATGGATGGATGGATGGATGGATGGATGGATGGAGAGCTAGAGTTAGATAGAGATAGAGAGACAGGACAGACTGAAAATGAAGCTGTGACTTTTTAGCCATGACTCTGTTTAAAAGTCTGGAAAGATCTGCCTAATTCTCTTTATGACCAGTTTTTAGGTAATGCATTTTTCTCCCCTTGCAGTAGACATTGGATTTGTCACAACAAGGGATCCCTAGCCTCATGCTGGGAACCAAACAGACTCATTCCATAGCTGTAATGTGAGCATGGAACACGGGCAGATGATCCTTCAGAGTTTTGCTTACATGAACAACCCACTCCAAGGGGTCCATTTACAGGACCTGCTAATAGAACACCACCTACAGGTTTGTGGTTATTTTTGCAAGTTGATAGGAACAGTCTTCGTTTATATTGCAAAGAGTCTGATTCTGTTCCATTTATCTTCATCTTCCTCCAGGGAGTAAACTTACTACCAGATTGCTTTGGCTCTTTATTGTCCCACTGTTATCTGTTGGATGAGATCTTTCTTCTTTTTAGAACTAGCACAGTGTGTAATTCCTGAAGTCTAATGTGTAACACTCAGTACAGAAGTGATTTCAATGTAGAGCAATATAAAATAGGATGAGCCTTTGCTCTATATAGAGCTAACAATTGCTCTTGAAATATTTCACTGGCAACTGTTGGAAAGGAGAGGAATAGTCTTCTCACTGCTACCACTGAGAAGTGGCTTTAACAAAGGACATACACAGCGGTATACACTTATGCAAGTCCATGGTTCCTGACTGGCTAGCTGTTCTTGCTGTTGTAATCAGCTCATGTAGGTAAATAGCCAATTAGCATATGAATGCATGGGTATGCGGACACAAATGCTTCCCCTGCCATTATCTGTCACTTTTTGATAAGGATGCATTGGGTGACTTTGTGTTAACAAGCTGTTGAATCAGCCACTGACAATGAACATTCAGGAAGCCCTAGATATCATATTTGATGCCTGAAAGTAAAAGTATAGTAGGGCTGGGAAAGTTGGAGATTTGTTATCATACCAGCAATGTGGACCAATTGCCTAATTAATGCAAGTTGCTTCCCTGTATGATGCAGTGTCAATATAAGTTATCTGAGAAGATTTTTCAACAGTCAGGGAAAAAAAAAAACTGGGGCTATCAGTTTAGCTCACTGTCCTGGTTTATACACCATGTGAAGCCATGGTTTGTTTTATCATGTTTTTTTGAATAAACCATAGTGGGTTGGAGTTCTCAAAGGTATGAAGCTCTAAACTCTATTTGAATACCACAATGACTTAATTCATGCAACATAATCAAGTTCTGTAATGTGTGAACCAATCTTTCCTTGGTTTACAATAATAATCAAGATTTACATGTGCTATTTCCTAGAAGAAAGGGGCTGTCCCTTGATCCCCAATATCTCACTCAAGAATTATACACAACACACAATATGCCATCTTCTTTGGGTTTCTCAAGTCCAGAAACAAACAAACAGAAAGGTGGATAAATATATTTTTCTTAACTTGGAATAAATCTCATAATATTTAGAAGAAATCACTTTTTTAACTATCTAAGAATTGCACTTTATTAGATATAACACAGATGGAGAGGGAGAGGAAGAGAGAGAGATTTTGCTAGCAAAGAAATCTGTTTTGCCTTATAAATATATCTGATATATTTATTTATTTTATTTAACACATTTCTATGCTGCCAAGTTCCGAAGACTCTTGGTGGCTTACATCAATGAGCTATTTATACATTTGTGTGTTGCTAACCCCACCCCCACCCCTTGCTGGCTGGCAATGTTCACATCCGGGGCATCCTCTGCAGTTCCTGCTCCACCCCCAGCAGGAGCAAAGTCCAACTCCAACTCACTGCTCAACTCCGACTCGCCACTCCCACTGTAGCCAGCCAGCTCCCTCCGAAGTGGTATATATCATTAAAAGTATGACATTTGTTATTCACTGTGGTAAAGCCATTAGGCATTCTTCTCTATCAGCAACTAAATCATGACTTAACCATTGACTTGTACTTGTGATTAAAAGTAAAATTGTCCATTCTGCCTAGATCATCATATTTTCCAATATTCCTTCCCCAATTCTATTGAACTTTTCTATATAAACTGGGACGTAATATCTTTTGAGTTGGTCAGTTGAACAACAGACTGTAGACAAGTTTATTAAAATTAGAGGAGTCATGAGAAATTTGGATACCAGTTTACTAACGAAGAACTTTATTAAGCCATTGACTTTAATTAAGTTAAGGTAGGTAATATCTGAAGGTATATATCAGACTTTGCTACTGATATCTTCTCATCTCGATTCATTTAGCTGAGTCCTTTTCTAAAATGACCTTTATTAAGGTAATTGATTAACTCTTTGTGCTTTCTTTTCTTTTTCCTTTTTTTCCTCCTTTGGAGAGAGAAGATTAGACTTCCAGCTTCATTTATAGGATTATTAATGACTGTGAAAGGCAGCTTGGGCTTGTTAGCGTGTCAATTACAAATAGACAAAAGCTTAAAATCAATGGAAAACATTGATTGTTTCAGTTCAAGGGTTTCTTGAATTTAAGCTATTCACATTTAGCAGTGGAGTTCTAGGCATTGTGTCACCTTTGTTATGCACTGGTAGAAAGTAAGATGGATCCAAAAATTCCATAAGGCAAGAATGAAACATTACCTTAATTTCTAGAATTCCCATGAAAACCTTATCAAGATGTTTCATGCAAACTCAAAGAACCATAAAACACCAATATGGTGTGGAGAATAACTTTCAACTCAGCTGAGTCAGGAAACTCACTGGATCATCCGGGGTCAGTTGCATTTTTTTGCCAGGGTGTGTGTCTCTTTTTGTTTTTTTGTGAAGCCGATGAACGTAACAAGAAATGTGAGACTTAATGTGGTACTTCTCACAAAATGTCTGCTACGGCAGAATTAACATTCACAGAAAGCCCATTTATTGGCAGACTAGTGAGGTTAGTGACCATCCATCTTTATAGCATCTTCGGCAATTGTTTGGAGTAGCTCCAGGTTTCTCATTTAATAATTTTTAATTTGAAACAAAATCAAATGAATTGTTAAAGTATAATGTCTATGGGCAACAAGGAAAGAACTTTTGTTCTTGGGGAACCCAAATAATGTTATTGGAGAGATCCATTGTGTGATCTTACACCAGATCTATTAAACCACTGTCAGGATCTGGTGTAAGATCACATTGTCAAGTCACAATGTCAGTTAAGGGTTTTCTTTCTTATATTTCTCAGCTCAAAACTGTATATTAAAATATGATATTTGGAGGAAGGGAATACAAAGATACCACACCTATGTAAATTAACATATTAGGAAAAGAAAACTGTATGTTGCAGAAATTTGCAATGTTTAAGCAAAATTCCTGGAAGAACTTTGATAAAATGGGTAAACAGTTGAATATATGAATCTGGAACAGGTCTGGACAGAAACTAGATGTACGCATTGGTTTAACCATGGTTCCTTTAGAGGCAATCCATGTGCAAGTTGGTTGTTTGTGCAATAAACTAAACCTATACTGAAGGAACCTCAGTATGGCAAAGCATAATGTGTGGAGATGATCATAGACTAACCAATATCAATTTTCCCTTCTGAAAATGTATACAGTTTTTTTTGATCCAAGTGCCTTTTCAGGATATGTCCAGACCAAAAGAACATCAGAAAATCACAATTTGGAGGAAGGGTGTTTTTTTTTTAAATATTAAAAAAAAATTTTATTCTCCCATAAGTTTTATTTTCTATTCTTCCCCACTTCCCAACACACACATAGACATTTGCACATTATCTCCAGTTGGTATATTTTCATCTTGCAGCTTTCAAATAGCCCAGTTGGTGGGGAGCTTTTTCCCAGCCATGATAAATTATTTTCTGTCAGAATCTAAATCTGCCTTTTCAAGTCACATCTTTTGTGATGAATATATTCTACTAACATGAATGTGAATTGAAGCTCTGAGTCTAGAATGAATTAACTCCAAGCATATTAATGACATTTTGAGGGGAAGACAGATGAATTCATGGGCCAAGGAGGTGGGCAGTGCAATAGCAGATGGGTGAATTTTTAATAGACATGGAATCTGCCATTTACTACTTTTAAGCTTTGTAGGTAACTTTAGAAGAAAATGCAAATTGACTGGTTACTTAGGTTGCATGAAAATTTTAAGTTGCTGTCAGGTTTTGCTCTGGAGATATAAGGTGTAGAGAATGGGATGGATCTAGGGCAAGTTTTAGGTCATCTGGGAATGCACACTGCCATCTTCTTTACTCCCTTGCAGGCTTTCAATCAGTGGCCATTTCATTTTCCCAAAATGTTCCTGTGGGATCATCCAAAGTAGTATGAGGATAAAGGCTGTGAAGCACTTCAGATGAAAAGGCAAAAAAGTGCTTTCAAGTATTCTTGTTGCATGCATAATTCCTCTCTGCAACACCTTAAAGCAAATATGGAGACTAATATCCTACCCAGGAAGGATGTGGCAATTTGTAAAGAGTTGCAGACAGGATACATACATGCATTGAAGTACTTTTATTTGCCTTTGAATCTGAAGTGCTTCACTACTCTACCCAGGATTCCACATAGTACCATCCTGTGAACTCTGAGATGTTAATTGTATCTGCACAACACACTCATCCATGTATTGTAGTCTACTGATCTGACCCAATATTCTTGGTTCATTTAATGTATCTAATCTAAGCTGGCTGGCGTCACCACAGCATGATAGCCTAAAATATGGTTGACTGTTATATGGTTCAGGACTGAGTAGTCATAATCAGTAAATTCACACATCAATTAAAGCAAAGGCTGGCAAGGGATGGTTGGGCTGCAATTCTCATTAGTCTTTTCCTTTGATCTTTACTGGTTAGGACTGATAGAAGTTGGAGTTGGACTAGAGATGTTAAGAAGGAATATTTCCATCCTTGAAGTCAGTGGGTCATGCTTATTCCATAATCGTCTTCAAAGTGAATTGAATCAAAATGTAAACATGGTTGTACAAACCCTGTCCCCACATGCAGTGAAATTCAAAATAATTATTAAACTGATATTTATATTATTGGAACATAACAATAGGTTGTTATAGTCCCAATAATATAATCATCTCAAAAATGAACTGAACTGTATAGCAGAGGTGAATAGACAATCTAGTCTTGAGAAATAAATTACCAGGCTGATAGGAAAAGCCACAAAATATACTGTAGCTTACATTCTATAAAGATAAAGGTTTGCCCTTTCAGTCATATCCAATTCTAGGGGGCATTTCATAGCCAAAGAGCCAGCATTGTCCAAAGATGCTTCCATGGTTATGTGGCGGCATGACTGTATGCAGAGGCGCACAGAACGCTGTGACCTTCCCACCAATTTAGACAGTATCTATTTATCTACTTGCATTTTGCGTGCTTTCAAACTGCTAGGTTGGCAGGAGCTGGAACAAGTAGCGAGAGCTCACCCTGTAACCTGGCAGTGCTCAGGTCTAGAACTGCCAAGATGCCAAACTTCTGGCCAAAAAGCCCAGCATTTTAACCACTAGGCCACTGTGCCCCACTTTCGTTGTATACTTGCATTCAATTCATAAAGATGTCACACATCAAGAGTTCAGGATTTCTAAGAGGAAAGAGAAATTTAACTCCTTTCCTGCAAAGACTCTGATTTGATCTCTCCTATTCCCAGGTGGGACTAGGTGAGAATCCCCAGCTGAATCTTACTCGTCAGAATAGACAATACAGTTGCAATAGTTTGACTCTGTTGAAGTCAACTTTTGGTATTTCTTTGCTGATGAACCCTTAGATATGTTAACAGATGAAATTGATCAGACATCAGCCATGAGTTGTATCTTCCCTGCCACATCTGTCCGGTTTCCTCTGTCTGTCTCTTTTGGCCTGCTTTTCACATTATCTGTTACATTCTCCTATATTTAGAGTCAAGATCAACCTCTCGTACTGATGTTTAGGTGGAGGCTTCTACTGCCGTGCAGTAGATCTACAGCACATGTCTACCTTGGAAATCAAATGTTGCAAATGCCAATGAAGCCTTTCTTTTAGCAAATAACCGATCGCACATTGCAATGTATGTTATATCTTTCTGAAGGCTGCACTGCCTTGTTTCTATATCTGTCTCCAAGCAGTGTTATTTCAATATGTATAATAAGTGTAATTTTGCCTTAAAATCACAAACCATTTCTTGCAGCGAAAGAAACACATTTTGCTTTTTTGAAACATTGAATAATGCACCTTTTTTAACAACGTTCTTTTCTCAACTGCTTTGGTGTTCTCCTTAGCCAGAAATGGGCTTCTGCAAATGCACAGAAGTCAATTAATTTCAGAAAAGCAGAACAGATGCTTTGACTCCCAGGAAGGGGAGGCCATGTTGTCTGAAGAAGTTGCTTCAAAGAGTGTTTCTCATTAATCTTTGTTAAAGCAAATTATCCATTTGGAGTTTTGCAAAATAACAGCAGCTGATTGGTTTCATCTGGACTTGAAAGCTAGGCAGGGTTTGGCTTGGTTACCACTTGGAGGGGAGATTAAGAAGGAACCTCAGGATCAGAGGCTAGAGTGAAAAACTGAAACACCTCCATCTGAAGACTGATAAACCTTTCCCATAGTGTTATTAAAAA
The DNA here is from genome assembly GCA_032468055.1 of Acrochordus granulatus. NCBI lineage: Eukaryota > Metazoa > Chordata > Lepidosauria > Squamata > Acrochordidae > Acrochordus > Acrochordus granulatus. The sequence goes on from JANHZU010003601.1 coordinate 99,664, forward strand.
GCCCTGTATAGATCTGTCCATCAAATGGGGGTGCATGGCCTGTGGATGGGATGCTGGGCTGATTGGGCGAAAGGTCGGTAGCCCAAATTCGAGACCCAGGCTTCAGCTCCTGCCAATCCAGCAGTCTGAAAGTGTGGAAAAATGCAAGTAGATAAATAGGTGCCACCTTTGGTGGGAAAGGTAACAGTATTCCATGCGTCTTGGCATATAGACCAAGTGTTGGACAACACTGACTTCCTCGTGAATCGGAGATGAGCTCTGCCCCCTAGAATCGGACATGACTGAAAGGGAAAATCTTCACCTTTTATCTTTTTACCTATCAAATTACCAGACATCTGTTCCAGCATTTTTTTAAAATTAAGAATGTAGTTTTCATGTTCGACATTTCCATTTTTTTCCATCAACCAATGCTTGTGTAGTAATGATTTATCTCCTTGCATGTGTTTCTAAATCAGGTTTCTTCAAAATGGTGCCTCCAGCTAGGTTGGATTTCAATCCCTTAATTCTCAAGCATCTGGGGCAACAGTTATACTGGTAATAAAGATGGGAGTTGTAGTTCCTGTTTGCATAGCACCAAGTTGGGGAACATTATTCAAAAAATGGGTCCTATTTATCAAAGCCCTTTCATTTTCTTTTTGAGGTGGAGTCTACATCACTAAAAATCAGAAAAAAATGTCCAAGTGTTTATGAAGTTCATTTATGATCTGCCCATTACTTTAAGAAATGCAGATCTAATAATTTTGCCCTGAATTTCTAAAGATAGAATTATTTAGAGATATTTCTAAAGATATAGAAACTGATATATCAGTGTTTTAAACAGATAGATACTAGTGGTAGCTGGATTATCCTATTTTAAATTATCACCTATTTGGTACTAATTTTCTTTATCAAACTGGATAAAAATGTCAGTCATTCAAACATTTTATGTCAACTTGATGTGAAAATTGCAATGCTAGTAACATTTCCATTTTGTCAGTTTGATTAAATCTCTTGCTAAGAAACCCAAGACTGATGTATCATCCAAAGGATTATCACCAAGATTAGATATGTGGATGTGCTTTACACATTTGGTATCTAATAATCAACATAAACTCGTGTAGCGTCAGTTCAGCTATGAATGCATTAAATAATATTTATGTTCACTTTGTTTTTATATATACAAATATATTCTGGAAAGAAAATTGGATTACACATTTAGATGCAGTTGTTTATACTAAATAGCAGTTTAAGCCCCCATAATGTTGAAGTTCATAGTGAGGTCATGTAACACACATGGCATCCATTTATAAAAAGCGACATTGCATCGGTGTTGTATCCCCTGACTCATTTATGGATTTTTATTCATGGGAATCAGTTTTCAGTTGAAATATATCATGCTGTAATTTTGTTTCAGCAGATCTCTGATGAGGTTTATAGCAGACCAAGGAGATGACGAAAGAGAGAAACAAGGATAGGATTTGGTTTGTATGTATATATGAGAATTAAATAGCTAAAACATCAGCTTAAATCTAAGTTGAATCAATGTTTGTAAATATTTTCTGCAGCAATGAAAAGTTTGGGGAAGAATAGTTGTTGTTGTTTTTTTCATCAAAAGATGGCAAGCGCACAAAAATCACACCATGGAGCCATTTTCTCCAAGGAAATTTTTAGAACTGTAAACAAACATGTCTAAAGACATTTCCCCATCCCATCATCCCCGAAGATAATTAAAGGTATATGCTTTTCTAAAACTTATAATTGTCTCAACAACCCAATTGTTCAATGTAGTATATTAGTTACTTTTATTTTCCCAGTTCTGTTTTTTTCCCCGCCTCTGACAGTTGAATATAATCTGGAGCATTCACAAGGGAAATTATAGCACATTAATATGATATCACACTAAGCTTCATATTTAGGTGCAACCTAATTGGATTGTAAATCCATTCATAGGGAAAAAGTTAGGCAAAACAGTTTTCATAATTATGAAACCCTCTTAAAAAATGGATGCCAGATAGATAGAGTTCAAAAGCCACAATTCCAGCTTGCACTATTGATAAAATAATGTGAACTTTTAGTAAAGTTTACATTAACTATATTCTCAAAACCTATTAGAACATCCGCTAAATCTGCATAGATTGTTGGTCCCAAATTGCATTTAAAGAACATTAGGGATAACAGATGTTCTTAATTAAAATAAATGCTGAATAAGTTTAACATTTCTCATTGTGCACAGAGAAATGAATAAACCCTTACAATATTGCAGAAGTACCACTATTTAGTGAAGAGAAAATTATGCTAGAGGACAAATGATTATCTTTTTTTTCTCCCAATCATCCTACTGATGTTGCCTGTATGAAGGATTATTAAGAAGTCATACATATGAGAGGCTGTCCAAATGATCAGGGCAACATGGTCATGTTTAACATCAGAACATTATGGGATAACAAAATTAATATGGGCTTTAGGTTGGACATTTTGCTTCTTGCCATCATATTCCAGTCTGATTTAATTCTTATTTTCTTGACACTTCATAAAGGAAGTTTTTTGAACTGATAATCCTTATTAAACAAAAATTCTGGTCACCAGCAAGGATCAGATGGAATAGTTTTCGTTATTTCCAGATCCAGTAGATTAGGCCATTAATGAAGTCTAGAAAGAAAGGGGAAAAGAAGCAGGGAGTAACATGCAAACAATATCACAATCAGGGATGACTAGGAGGTATTCAAATCTGGAATTTTTAGTGCTAATCATCATGATAGCTTTTCCAAAGATAAAAAATTCTGCTCGTGTTTGTTTTGATTTTTTTAATTTTAGTTTTTTTCCCTCCTGCCCTGCACATTGGTGAATTTGCTTTATATCCATCCTTACTCCTAAGAGCTTGAGGCACCATATTTAAAACAGTGTTTCCTTTTGCAGTTTGATCATCATGACAGTACCCTACAAAGATGGGTTGGGTGATACATTTCTCACAGATGAAGAAACCTATCTATGAGTTTGCAAATGACTGAAGCTGAAAGAGAATGAGAGCCAAAAATTAGAAAAGTAGTTGAAATGATTGAGGCTAAAATATATTGGTTTCACTGAGGCTAAAAAGGGAAAGGTATTCCTTGCTAGTCATGGCCAACTCTAGGGATTGGTGCTTATCTCCCACTCACAGCCAAGGGAGCCAGCATTTGTCCAAAGACACTTCCATGGTCACGTGGCTGGCATGACTATGTGCCAAGGTGCACAGAACGCTGTTACCTTTCCCACTGAAAGTGGTACCTATCTACCTACTTGCATTTTCTACATGCTTTCGAACTGCTAGGTTGGCAGGAGTTGGAGCAAGAACAGGAGCTCACCCTGTTATGTAGTGGCACTTGGGTCTCAAATAGCCAAGCTGCTGACCTTTCAGGTAACAAACCTGTCATCT
>JANHZU010003601.1:114238-126198 GCA_032468055.1 Acrochordus granulatus
TCCCAAGAAGAAAGGCCAGGAGAAAAAAAGGTAGAAGCCTTCTTTAACAGAACATAATAAAACAAGAAGGAATGCAATATATCAAAATAGAAGGCAACAGATGACTTTCTTTCTCTGTAAGACAAGCCTTTAATGTATGAGGACTCTTTTGTGAGGTTTGTCATTTACATGTAACAGATTTTAGTCCACATACAAGAATTTAAGTTGCTAGTTTTGATAGACACCCAATAGTTGCTGTGTAGTATTCTTTAATGTTAACATGAATGACTAAGCTGCTACGGCACCAAGCACCTGGGTTCTGCTAAAAGTTAACAAAAATTCCTACAACAACAATATTGAGAACTGAAGGCATCCTTGCTTAAATTTTATCTAGGTCCTACATTTGGATAAACACTCGCTCTGCATTGTTTTCATGAACTGCATTACATGTATACCATGTTCTATTTTCCTGCAATTAAAATGTACAACATTCTCATGTAATAGAAGTGTAATAGTATCTGGAACATAGGACACTGATATTAATTGGTTTAGGCACTCCTTAACACTGCTTAAAATAGTTTTAATCATCTCTGCCCAAACCCCCAAAACAAGGACGCAATATGTTTAATACAAGAAAACTTAATATTACATACAGGAAAGCAATTTTAATATCAAGCTACACTTGCAATGGCAGTTGAAAAGTTAAGTGAAAAGCCAAGGGAAATTTATAATGGGGGGGAGAAATCAGATTAATGATTACATTGCTAGATTCTCTTGCACAGCTTGAATCTGCAGCTGCTGTTTGTTTGTCCTAACTTATCCAGATGCCCTCCCCCCACAAGATTTCCTTTAAGAAAAAGAATTCCCCTACATAAAATGTGTCATGTTCACATCAAAGTCTATTTGTACAGTTCACAATGGAATAATTTTCCTGGCAGAGATTGTGGGCTCGCAGGGACATTTAAGCTTTCAAATAAATTGGAAAGCGGTTTAGTCTTCTGTGTCTACAAATTTTACACTGAAAGTTCCACATGTTTGGCAAAAGTTTGCATGGTGGCATCTAGGATGTCTTCACCAAATCATAGACATAAATATGGAAATCATCATCAAACTTGATGAAATAGACAGAGGGTTTGGCTTCAACTTGATGAATGACCATGCCAGTCCTTTTCGAGCCATCTTCTTTGGCATATTCCACTTGTTTTCCAACTAGGCTGTCCACAACTTCTCCAGGCTCACGCTCTGCTGGAGGTGAATCATCTGAAAAGACAAAGTTTATATTAAGGCACAACAGTATTTAACACAATATTCTTGTAAGTCCATTTCTTCGTGGCAATTATCTATGTTATCAGTATCAGTTTATTGAATTCTAACGATAAGCAGAAGGCAAAATGTTTTAACCAAAACAGAGGTTGCCTCTTTGCAAAGCGTAAATAAAACATAAGGAAGGTATTATTGAAATAAATAGTACACCTTTTACCAATTTTATCTTAGAGATTCATTCAAGCACTTAAAAAAAGCTGTATTTATGGCATGCATACACAGAATGGAAGTTCCTAGAATTTTAGGAAAGGCTAATTAGATGGATTGAATGGTAATATCTTTCAACACTTGTTCAAATGAATAACTATGCAACCTTGGTAAATATATTCTACTTTATGGAGCACAATAGAGCCAAAATTTCAAATATCATAGTCATACCTCAGAGTGAATAGTTCAACAATTTCTTATTTAATATGGGTTACAATATTGTCTAGGTTAGAAAACAGAAAATTAATTTTTCTTGTTAACAGTTTACAAACTGTTCAATTTTTTTTAAAAAAATAACTTCATATTCAAAGTTTGTTCTTGATAAATTTTATACATTACAAATAAAACATACAAATGCTGTGAAATATATGGGTATTGTACAGAGTATTGTACTGTGAAATATATGGGTATTGTACATAGCTACATATTTAGCTATGGCATTGGGTTAAGAATCTGAAATGCTAATAAAAATGAAGCATTAATAGATAAAGAAACAGTTTATTAAAACTTGGATAATAAAAATTATGTAAAAATAAAATTTTAAATAAAATAAATTTTTATTTAAAATATTTTTTTAAAAATAAAGATTATTGGAAAATAATGATAATAAAGATTATATTAGAATAAACATGCATGAAGTAGAATAGAACCCATAAGGATTTGTTTCCAAATTGTAATTTTTTAAAAATTAAAATTACATAACCTTATGTTTTTTGGAATAATAACCATTCTGCTGTCACAAGATATGCTTATTATTATTAGAGTAACCAAAGCAAAGGCAATTTTCATGCCCTAAGAAAATATATGCTTATAGAACTTTCTATTTTTTACTTTAATGACTCTAAAATATAGAGAAACCAAATTATTATTCTTAATCACAGTATTTTATTCAACATTAGTAATAAAAACTTCTTCCTCTTGGGCATGAAGTTATTCCATCCATACCCAAATAAGAAATACATAATCTCCCCAAACATGATCAACAATTGTAAGACCATAATAGTCTTTGATAGAGAGATAGGACTAGCTGTAAACAAAATTTATTATTTTGATGGTTAAAAAGTATGCAGTCTGCATGTTTGTTCTCTACTGTGATCTATTTTTTTGATATTCTAATTTAGTAAAAAAAAAAATTGAGCTGCCTGTTCAAGATAATGAAATGTATATATAAAATATGTAACAAGATATCCATAAAAATTACTGTTGCTGTAGCTATTCTGAATGCTTTTAAGTAGACTATGATTTAAAACTTGTTCCATTGTGCTAATGCTTTCATCATTTACTCCCTTACATATGCTTCTGATTAAAAATATCAAGTACATGATACTCCTACACTCCAAGAGGGATGGTAAGAAAATCTACATATATTTGAACATTGTCTCTTTCTCCCTCCCTCACACACAAATGCACATCCATACGTATTTGCATTGAATTCTCACATTTTTCATTATTTTGCAATGCAACTAATAATAATGCACACAAAAAAGCATATGTATGTTTATGTAAACTTTCAGGAGATATTGAAGGCTGATGTGAAAGTGGGACACTGGAAAAAAAAAGAAAAATTGAGATTGGAAAAAAAGAAATTGAACTAAACTAAACCGGAAAGATTCACCAACAGAAACAGTAATTTCTTAACCTAATAAATGCTCTAATCAAACTTAATAGGCCTCTAAAAGTTATGGCAGTAGTTATGTGTATAACTTATTAATATATTTCTATGCTCCCACAATCAAAATGACTCTCAGCAGCCTACATAGAAAAAAATTACAATATAAAATATATCTGATACAAAAAGAAAAAATGCAATGGCACACAGTACATATTTCTGGACGTGTATACAGAGAAACACATAAGAGAGAGTGAATATAATCTGGGATCTTTTTGAAGGATGAAACCCATCATACCAAAAGCGAGTCAAAAAGACTGAAAATTAGGTGGAAAATAAATGAAATGGTGATTTCTGAATTTGCTGATTAGAAGGGCTGAAAATGGGATAGAGAGGAACGATGTAATGGAATCTAACAAAGGGAGGAGGGATAATTAGTTACTCTGCAATTGCTGTAAAGAAGATCAGATGTCACTTCTTTATAATTTTCTTTATTTGTACTGAGTCTCGCACTTCTTCTTCTTTTCTTTCTTTTTTTCCTCAACTCTTCTTTTTACATAAGTTCTTATGTTTATCGTTTACGCATGTAAAAACTCTTCGATCAAAATTATACATAAAAAGAAAATACAAAGAGAAGAAAACTGAAACTTAGTAACTCTTTGGGCCCTCCAACATGTGTTCGCATCGTTATTGAATTCCTGGATTTTTCAGGCCCATTTAACTTATTTAAGAACCCCATATCGGCTAGGGTAATGTAGCTAATTTCCCCTTATATGTAACCTTCCCTTGCTGATGCCTAAACTAAGCAACTGTGGGAAGGCGGCATGAAGTTGAAGGGCTTATTTTGGTCAGGAAGACAATAATGTAAGGGCCCATTTTAATTTTGTTGCAGAATTGCTATTCCAGAAAGGTAAGCAAGAAATGAAAAAGAGGATAACAAACCTTGGTGAGGGAGCAGGGAAGAGGAGGAGATTATAAAACCCAAAGAAAGAAGATGCATTATACAGTAGATACTAAAGATATGGTATTTGGTGAATATTCATAGAATACAATCCCCACTTCTCATGTTAGTGTCAGCCAGGTGTTGATGAATGTGATTCCAATGCTGCTTATTTCACTGTGCAAAAAGGTAATATTTCACACCACTGAGCGTTTACTTCTTTTCCCTCCATACAAAAACACTTTTTGCATCCCAATTATACCTGATAGCAACTAATCCACAATAATAAAATAAGCTGAGGTTTGAATCCGTTCCCCCTCTCTAAATGCAGAAACTAGAAAGTGTCCCATATTTGCAATCTGTTTCTGAAATTTGCTGTGGTAATTCAGTTTTATGGTAGTCTTACCTCAGTCATTCAGGAATGTGCATTCATTTACTTATTTGCAGGCTTGTTTGCTATAGTTTATAGCTGGTCCAGTGTTGATAGTTTGAATAGCTCAAATATTATTAAAGCTTTTTGTTTGTTTGTTTGCCTAAAACAGGAATCAGGCAACTTGAAGATGCTGTCTTAAATTTTGTGTAAAGGCTCCAGCATATTTTTAAAAATAATCCAAGAGGTCCAGAAAAAAACAAAACAAAAAAAAAAAAACATCTGGGGAAACTAGTGTAATTGTTTGCCACCATAAACTAGCCTCTTTAAGCTTTCAAGAATGCGAAGCCATGCTGTATGTTGAACATGCCAGAGAAATAGTCCTTTTCAGTAATGTTTACCCTTCTCCTCCTCTTTCTTTTAAGCTATTGAGGTGAACCTCCAAAAAGCTCTCACTGAAGCTTCTGAAACCTGCACGCAGGAATGCCTCATCCTTGGCCATTCTGACAATTGCTGGATGCCTCCTTCGTTGACACAATACCAGCAATCCAATCCGCCTTTGCCAGCTTTCGGTTTTCAACAGGGATGGGTGCGAGGAGCCTTGTCAGAGGGAAGACACACCCTTGGGCGGCCCAGTTCCAAGGATGATACAGAGAAAGGCCAAGGGGGTCCTAAGCCTCAGTTCTACAATGCCTGTGAAAGACTCTGCACCAGTGAAGACCCAGTCAAACTTATTCCTCTGGCAAACTTCATACCTCCTGCCCAGGCAATGCCTGCATCTGGGAGCAGCACCACTTTGATCCATGAGCACCAGCTATAAAGGCATATCCTGACAAAGCAAGGCTATTTTGGGCTTTAAAAGTGTGAGTGTACATAGTCACAGCTTAACATGATTTTTATTTGTATGCAAAGCTCTTTGGGTTTGTGGATATTTATGTACATAGAATGCCGAATCCATGCTGAAGGAGCTGAGTTCTCAATAATGCGCAAAAGGAAATTCAGCTTACTCAGTAAGAAACAATTATGCAAACAAACATAACAGAATGAAAAATCCACAAAAGGATGTTTGAAAGAGAAGCAAAAGTGTGATTTCTTCCCCAAATAGTTGTAATCCGATGTAAGAGTTGGTCTTCTGGTGTAGAAATGGAACTGTGTTTGGGGGTAAGGTTACTGCATGGGAATGGAAAGAGAAATTTTAGAATGTTTTTGTTTGTTTGTTTTCAGGTCATCAGGTCATTTTGTACATGATAAAGCAAACTATTTATTAGCATATCATGATGTAAACTTGTAGTTCTTCACAAGAGCATCTAAATAGGAAAATCACTTGCTCTCATTCTGTTGGTCAGAGTATTAATGGGATAGTACTGTGAAATGCAGCTAAAATATCAAAATTTCACTTGCAGGTCTCAATGTTATATGCTTCCATGATATCTAATATGATAAAGGGTGACCTAAAAATAAACATATAATAAACTGATCCACAGATCTGGACGCATGGAGACAAAGTATGTAGATAAACAACTGGTCAAAAGAGAACTTTTATGAGCTGAGTTGAAATTTTGTTTAAAAATTTCTTTAAAAAATAATGTTTTTATGTATGAACTTTTCAGAGAAAGTTCACTTGGAAAAGGGTTTTCTTTTTAAAACAAATTCTACACTGAGACTTCATTTCCTTCCATAATGTCCAAATCTAGAGGTGCCCATAAGGCCCCCAATGGTCTTGAATAAAGCTCCCAGAGATGTCCAAAACTCAGAGGAGGAAATTATCAAATTATCAAAAGACATATCTGGCAGATAATTGTGTAAACTATGCCTGAACTTAACTAAAACTAAATGTAGAAGAAATATAATCATTTGCTTGGCCTCACTTTTTTTTTGACTAGAGCCCTGGATAACACCTCCCCCTCCCCAGGGTGTTGGCTTAGTTTTTAGATGAGCAATACACCTGACTTTTCAGCAGATATTCTACAGCAACCTGAAAAAAAATATTGATAATCCTCCTAATTTCTGAACCCAAAGTCAGGGTGAAACAATCAAAGAAAGAATCAAAGAATATCAAAAAAACAATTGCTGCATTACTTTAACATCCATTCTCTCAGGTCTAATGGATGGCCTTGTACTTTTGCTTAGTTTGGGACTTTCTGATATTGGAGACTGTAATACCTCTAGAGGGAGAAAAGATACCGTCATGGAGCAAAAAGCTAATTATGTCTCCGTCTCTTCCAACCATGGAGAATCAATAGATAATGTCATATAGTGTTCCATCGGCAAAACTATCGCTGAGAACCTAATGCTGAGCCATAAGGAGGAGGAGGAAGCCCCCCTCCCCAATCTTACTTGGGCATATTCTTAGACAGAATATTCAATGGGCATAGACATGTTTCTAAGCAGAGGGGAGGTATTTATTTCCCTTTTTTTTTTCTGAGAAGTTTGAAGTCACAGAGGGGTAACGGATATGTGATTAATAGAGATAAATGAAACAGGTGAAGGTAGCAAACTGTGATTCATAAATAACTTCGTATAAACATCTGGATTGGTTACCTGATATTGAAATCTTCGTATGGTCATGCCATGTTATGAAGAAGAAGAAGAAAAGCTCTTGAAAGAGTTGGAAAAATATCAGTAAGAACAAGCAGAGTCAACAAGCATACTTTTATCCTGAAAAGTTTTGCAGTTTAAAAAATCATATAGCATAGTCAACTAGAGGAAAAGTTGTTCCTTTAGATGGTCAAAGCAAAGTATTTTACATATAACCCAATATTTCCCACTTTTTGATCATTCTTAGAACATTCCTCATATCACAATATATACTTAGTTTCAGAGAAATATTGTATAAAAGGGGTCTTCTTTGTAACGTCATTATTGTATACAGTAAGCTTGTTCAGATCTACATCTAACAAAGATGAGAGCAGAAACTAGCAAAGTTCTTCTGTTTCATCAGATTGTCTGCAAGGAAATTTCTGCCTTCATAGTGGCTTCCTATGTGATTTTAATTTTGTAAAGTTTGACAATGTAGTGAGGTTTTCCTCACAAAGAAAAGACTTCACAACCACTTATGGAAGACAATGGTGACCGTGAAGACGCACATGTCTATTCAATCTTTCATCAGTCACTTGTTGAGATGGGCAGATGTGGAAATCAAAAAAGAAAGAAACAATTGATAAATTTAAATACATACATTAAAAAAAAATACTGTGCGGAATGCCCAAATAGGATCAATGCCTCTCTTAAAACCAACTTGCAAGGAATAAATCTTGTTGGCAACCAGGCTAGTGTTCCTTATCACTCAAAGGAAATAGTATATTGCATGTTGATGGTAAACCACAGTCTTCAGTAAAATAACATTGGTGATGTTAAGATAAATGGCCCATTCCTGTAGGTTCCACTTTATAATTTCATACACACCCACTAAACTATTTAGGTGAAGAAAGTCTTTTAACTTACTGAAGTAGATACAGAAACAAATTGCCAACATCAATTTAAAGAATGAGAGAACTGGGAAATACATGTTCAACTGATGTAATTACAAAGTACCTCATATTAAATATTCTGTATCAATTCAAGGTGACGTTCCAGGATAGATTAAGCATATCATTATCAATCTTTCCATATTCTAGCTTTCATATCCATTGTAATGAATAGTTAGCAAATTCTGTACCCATAAAAAGATGCATTAGTTGTTCCATTAAACTTTCCTAGCTGTCTTCTTTCATTTTATTTCTCCTTAGCTCTTGATTCATGCAATCTGGTATTTACTACAACCAAATAACCTGTTGTTTTAAAACAATCAGGTCCTTTTCCCAACTCCAATATTTACCATAAAAAGACAATCAGTGTGATGGGAAAAGGAAGCAATGTACGGTATGTAGAATAAACAAGCAAACCCAAACTAACATGTCTGAAGAGGATACCAGGTTGTTTCATTTATAAATGTTACTTAAAAACTGTAATTTATGAACAAAAATATTTGTATGTACAATTACTGTAAAATAAAACTGCTTGTACATTTATAGAAATTTCCCATTGTCCAATGTCCCAATGAATGATGAAAAAGCTTTGCTTCATTATGTACCCAGCAGGTATAAGTAGCTATACATATTGTTGTTCCCACTGTTAATCAATCCAGTACACTTTGCTTAATGTGTAAAAAAAGAAGAAGAAGAAATACAAGAATTGCTTTTAATCTTCTGATGGTATTTAATTCATAAAACCACACCTATCTAATTGTGTAGCTATTCCTAATTCCCTGAATTTTTTTTAGATGAGATATTGGAGCTTTCAAATTCAGATGCATAGAAAATTGTGAAGTACATGTTAATCCTTTAGCTTCGACATAATTACTTACTGCTAATTCAAGCACAGTTAAGAGTTTGACAAATTAATATGGAACTAATCAATATTGACAAACATTCACTGATTCTTAAGGGTGAAAAGTGGTTGATCATCCCACCAATCTTTTACGTTGTTTTGTTTTAAATACAGTATCTACTATAGCTCTCTATCTGTGCTTCTGTATGTGTGTGTGTATGTGTGTGCACTTGCACATATGGATGCATGCCCACACAGTAAATGGGAAATATGATTTTTAATTCATCTTGTGAAGGGATAAATCCCTGAGAACACTGATCTTATCAATTCCTTCCCCTCTAAAAGCACACATCCAACCTGAAATGGATTTGTTATTGAAAAAATGAAAATCTAGAAGAGAACCCCAATCGATCCTTTAAAAAATCCAGACAATTTGGAGTCAATGGAACCTAGGTAATCACCTCAGTAATTCTGGAGAATTTTTTTTTGTAAGCAAAAGAAGGCAATTGGAGAAAAAGATTTATCCATCTTCATTTCAGCTCTCCTTAGTTGCTTGCAGCCATGAGATTTGTAGCTGAGTTGAAATGTTCCAAGAAAGGCTAATGTGTTGCCACTTGCAGCAAGCAATGAGATGTCTGAAACACTGGCAAAGTATATTCTCTGTGGCCCAAAATTAATAATGGGAGAAAAAAATACCACTCTAGAAGAATCCTGATAATGTCCAAGGAAAGCAGTGTTTTGGATTTGCTTTGGAAAAGATAGTTTGGAATGAATGAGCGAATGTAGGATCTGCTAGTGACTCATTAAAGCTGTTAGACGTGGCTGCTTCGTATAGATTCTCCATTTGTATGTCCATACATAAAGAAAATGAATCAGATGCATTAGAAAACCCTAATAACTTCTAGCTGAAGGGCAACAGTTTCATCCAATTCAAAGCTTCACCATTCTCAAAAAGCACCATCTGCAAATGCTGCTCAGTTAAGTGTACAGGTACAGATACTTTTATTCGGCAGGCATAGTAAGTCATGCAAGGAATTTGACTTTGGTACAGCAGCTCTCAGTATACTTGCAGCATCAGTGACAGCAGTAAGATAGTCTTTGTGTTGGTGAACTGACATTCTTCTTTCTTATGGTGTAAATTGGAAATTAAATATCCCTGAGGAATGAGCAAAACTCTTTTCCACAGTTTGTGCAATCTACCAGACATGAAGCAAAATTGCAAAAAAAAAAAAAAACCTTGCACACCAAATTTTAAAAAGGCAACTGGGCTTTTATTTTAGTGATTTTTTTTAATGAGAATATACATAGACATCAATCTACCAGACAGTGACCCAAGAGTCCCCTTTTTCAGACAGAAGAAATCAACAGTCTATAGAAAAATGTCCATCAATAATAAAAAAAATGGGCTGTTCTTCTACAGAAATACACTACCATGAAAAGCACTTGTGTATATCTAATCATCGGAGGTCTGAGCAGTTCAACCTTTCTTTCCTTCCCTCAGAACTGTAATGCTAACAAACTTTGTTAGTCAGACTTATTTGACCTCCCATGAGCATAAAGGCTCCATCTTCTGAATTCAGGCATGAAGATAGCATGACTTTTAAATCATTGATAGAAAAATATAGCTCTCTTCTATTCATTTGTACAGTTGAAGCATTGGACTAGTTTTTAGCCATCCATCAGAATTAAGTGGTTCCATTTCCCAATGGTAAACTGAGAGTACGCCACGGAAAATCAATATAAAAAAAGTTAAGAGTTAGCATATTTGAAAATCATCATGGTGCCTGCTATGGCTGGGCACTGCTGATGAGAAAATTATAATAAAGTGTGTGGCCTGCAACTATAAAAAACTTCAGTGGATGTTACAAATTTTAAGGTTATAAAGAAAAATTAAACATATATCTCAAACCGTTAGGAAAAAATGTACTAAGAAATTGCATTGCTTAAGTTCCTTATAGTTCCTTAAACTATGCACTGATTTGTCTGAAAATATTGATATTGTTGTCATGATACTGTTGTCTTCATGTTTCTGTACAAAAGATTTGAATATCCATGATCACTCAATGAACTTCACTGAATTTGAATCCATCTCACCATGTACATATTATTGTGGTATACTTTTATCCCTGTATCTAGAAATCATGTATTTTAGACTGATATGCAAATCACTCAGAATGATAAGTGGTTGCAGAGCTCTCCAAGCTAAAAACAAGTTTAATTACATAAAGCCACAAGGACTAACTTAAGGAAAATTGAAAGGAGAACAGAAATTGATTCATTTAAATAGATGTCTATATGCTAAATCACCAGAAGTTTGTATAGATGTATGCTATAACAACATTAAGCCCTTTTAGATAAAGAAGGTAGGACTTGTTTTATAGGATACTATAATAGGACATTGTTTCATTCTATTCTCATTAATCCATCAAAGTCACTGTTTTCTCTCCAGTGGTTGGAAAAATATCTCACACAGAGACCTTTTCCATCATTTGATGTTCAGAATTTTTAAAAGTGGTGGTATGACAGTATGGTCTTAAAATTTTCTTACACCTGAAGCATTTGGTATATTATACAATAAGATCATGGAGAACATTGGCTAGCTGATAATGAATGTGAAATCACATTGAAACGTAGCTCCCTGTTGATGTTCATCATGCATTAAGACACATATTATTGAAAATAATGTATAAATCCCCTTATATTATATTGCCTATTAATACCTGTACATTAGGAGCAATGTATATTAATATACACAGAAATTTTCATGTAACTGGGCAACCCAACTACTCTCAGTATTCAAATAGCATTCATTTCCCTATCCTTTTATTTTTTTTATTGAATTATGGATCCATTGGGAATTTAGCAGCTAAGTCTTTGGACTTTTATTACCTTGTATTGTTTCTCAGTTTGCCTTAGAAATTTCTGTACAAATTTGGAAGAAGAATGTGGTAAATTCTTATCATTTACTCATGTTATTTGGTTCAGAGCTGGGAGTGGGGAGGAAATGTAGATGTGGTACAACAAACTAAACCTCATATCATGCAACTGCATAGAGTGATATGCACACTTGCATTTAGAATGAACACAATATATGAATTGCCCACCAAAGAAAGTTGTTTCTCTGTGTGTGTGTGTGTGAGAGAGAGAGAGAGTGTATATGTATTTTCAGTAGAACAACTAATTACCATCTTTTACCATATCACTTATTCTACTGTAATTGGGAG
>JANHZU010003602.1:19443-38126 GCA_032468055.1 Acrochordus granulatus
ATTATCTGACTTTCCATTGTTTCCTATGGGAAACTGCGTTTCTCTTTACAAGCATTTCGCACTAAGAGCGTTCTTCCAGAACGGATTAATCTCGTCTTGTGAGGCACCAGTGTATCTACTTGCATTATGCATCTTTCAAACTGTAATAAGATGGACCAAAAATTATGTCTGGATAACCAAACATCTTGCCAGCTTATATAAGGCCAGAGAACAGTCAGTTTTTCTTACATTAGCATTGTGTTTTTTTTAATTAAGCAGACCAAAAAAAATCTTCCTGTTTAGCTTTCCCAAAATTATTGTCATAAGTGAAATACTATGACGAAGTTTAGCATACTTTCATCCTTCAGCAGTACATAATTTGCAGATATTAAAATCACCATTTTCTTGATGAATCTGCATTGAAATGGGTGCAGGAGAGGAGATCCCTTTTCTCACTCTAATGGTATTGTAGCATTTCCAACCCTGTCAGAATAAAGTTGGAAATTTAGTTATGTCAAATACCTTAACAAAAATATCAGAGCTAAGATTTTGAAACTGTATGTGGCAATCTCCCAACATGTGCCAAAAATTTTTGGACAAATGACTCCAACAATAAAAAATGCCCACCAACCTTAAAAAACCTGTTTTCAAAGAATGGTTAAAAGTTGTGATTGTAGCCTCTAATGCAGCTGATTTGGGATTCTTGATTTTCTAAATGTTTGGTATAAGTGGTCAGAAATATGTTTTAGATTCAGAATTGAAGAACAGGTTATGGAAAAAAGGAAAGTAGTATTTGTTAATACAGAATATTACATTACAGGCTTGACCAGTTTTATGCAGAATTGGGCAATAAAAATGTATGGCCCTTATTAATACAATTGTATGCAAGAGTCCAATTTTTATTGGAATCCCAAGCAGGTTTCATTACTAGGTTTTGCTGCATTTCTCCTGAAATTTGTGGAAACTGTTTTCTTACATTATAAATGCAGTCTAATATTTTTGTATATAAAATTTGTGCTGCCTTTCTAAAGTCTATTCTATAAATGCTTTCAAATTCTGTATTTTTAAAAACACTTACCACAGTTTAATGGATAAAGCAGAATATATTTCCAGATTATAATGAAGTGCCATTTAGAGAAGTATTGCTACGGAAGGTTGAAAAACTTTTATTATTTTTCTCAAAATGGATGTGAGAAAAAAATCACTCATATGGAACCTTTTATATCTTTCTGGGAAAATGTTACTAGGCTGCCCTGCAAACATGCAGCTACCAATGTAATGGGGTCATTGCTTCAGTTTTCTGTTTCAGCCAAAAGAAACAACCAGTGCTCAAAAAGCAGAAGCATATGTCAAACACCTAAGCCACATCCAGACATAATTGACATCTCATTCTTTCTAGGGATGTCAAATCTCCAACTGTCTATTGTTCACCCTTGATCTCCAATGTTGATTTGAGATGGATGGACTTCTAGTAGGTGGCACCACTTGTGCAAAGGGCCTAGAAGCAGAATCAACTCAAGATGTTTTATCACCTGAAGCAAAGAACAACATGGTACCCCACTCTTGAGACTACATATGGCAGCTGATCAGCCACTGGGTACTCAGACTGCAACAGTTTGCTTCTACCTTCCCATGCTTGCTGCTCAACACAAAGCCCAGAGGAATCAAGTTGCTATGCAAGATTATCAGAGGTGGCTGTGAGGTACAACTGAAGGCAAGGAGGAAAACATTGCAACCAGGCAACATTTCAGCCACACCCATGCAAGTCATAGCGACTCCCAACTAAGTACAGCAGCATTGAGGAAAGGCTCCTGGGTTATTGTTTTTTGAAACAAGACTTAAAACCTTTCATGTTGTAGATTGGAATCAGGAAAAGACTAAGAAAGGCAACTTCAGCTGCAGGGTTTCAGCTCAGCAAACTCCTTTCCAGTGTTAATTTGTTTTTTTTAAGAAAAGCTAGAAGTAACTTATCTGTACTTACTCAGACAAAACTATTAAATAAAAAAGCAGTTCACCTGTCTATATATTCTAAAAGATTTTTAAATAGGCCTGATCACCCAATGCTATTTTCATAGTAAACTCGTTATACTCCCAATTCCTCTTAGCCTTGGATGTTTGTGTAATTATTTCTACTGAATCTTGATTAAAGGTGGCATCTAGAGGTATAATTAGAGAAAGTTCAGAGATACTAGGCTCTTTCATTTAGGCACCCCCAAATGTTTTTTGCCCACCAATAATTGATAAAAATGTACAGAACCTGCCTGTATTTATCTGCTATTGAGCAAAAAATTTTTTGACATATTATCCCTAGTGGCAGGCAAAAAAGGAGCAAGAATCAATATATTTGTATGCCATTGTTTCACAATTCTCATTAAGAAATTGAAACTGGTAAAAACAATATTGTACCAATGATAACAGCTTATTAGCAGCTTTGGCAAAACATGAACCTATCTTTTTTTCTTCTCTTTCCTTCCATTGTTCATGGGTTGGGTTCAATGCAAGTATTCAGTCTAAATTTCAAGGAGAGTCCCTGCCAGCCCTCTTAAGATGTACAAACACAGAAGGAAGCCCCAAGTATGAGTTTCATGTTTTTTTCAGTCTCAAAAACCAGTGTAAACTGAAACAACTGGGGAGGACAATTTCCGATATATACAGTATATTATTTTCCACAGAGAATCCTCGTGAAGAGATTAAAAAGGTCAGGCCTGGGACTGAATGACCTCAAGTTCTGATACTTGACAGAAAAGCACAAATGAACCTTCTTGGATATTTCAGTTTTTATTATTTAATTTAGTTTTCATGGAAAAGACAATAACCCCCCTCCCCCAAAAACAAACTCAACCACAAATTGCAAGGATAGTCTCTCTTCTGCTTTTTTTTAAAAAAAGCTCACAATTATCCTACTCAAGGAGGTTTTGACCTCCACTTGCTGCAGAAAAAAGGCTTCCAGGAGGGAGCAAGCCACAATGTATATACTGCACCCAAAAAGCCAATTTACTTCTGCTGAGCAGCATGTTTGCTGCCTGGAAGGCAGGTCTCATAGCCTCATTTCTCCCAACCAGCAAGCACCATTTTTGCCCCTTCCTCCTTAAAGGCTAAAATTGAAAGGGTAGGTGATAAAAACAAGAAAACACAAAAGGAAGGCACCTCAAAGTGTGATCCTTAGCCAAGGTCAGGGGCTGTCTTTGCCAACCACAACCCCCAGCCTCATAAATGCCTAGGCAGGCTCTATGCGCTTTTCCACTTCTACACAGTGGCAGCAGCTTTTCATCCTTAGGATCTGGTAATGGCAGCTGTGACCTGAATGGTCCAGACCAGTTTGGGCTGTTTCCAATCTCATTTTACAAAAGAATCAACGAACTCCTGGCTTGGGCTGATACAGAGTCAGGAGCTTTAGGAATGATGCCACTAAGCTCCTGCTCTGCCTATATAGGATTATTCATTTTAAAGGCAAGGCAATGTGTTTAGGGTAATGCTTCCTATACTCCATTTTCATGGATCTGGGGCCCAGTGGAAGAAAGCAGCAAGGGCTAGTATTACCAAATAGGGGCCTAAAGAATAAAAAGAACAGAAATCAGAACAAAAATTAGATCTTTCTCTACATATATATATATATATCTAATGTACATATAAACAGATGTGCATTAAGCCAGCAGTTGCTTTAGAACAGGGAGGCTCTATCTTGCTTCATTGCCCATCCAAGTGCACAATCTGGGAGAAAGTGCTAGAGCCTGGTGCGAAGAGTAGATCTGAAAAGGGAAAACTGCAACTTTGATTTTCTATCACCAAGCAATTGGATGGTGATCCTCAAAGTAAAGTTGAACTCTTTTGAAGATACAGCTAATTGCTTTCCTACCTATGTGAATTAAGAGACACAACAGCTTTGGTTTCCATCTTTTCCCACTATCTAATATGATTTAGAAGTTTTCCTTGTCTTAATGATGTTATATAGAGTTAGGGGAGAAGAAACCAGAAAGCTATCCCTCTGGTCAAAACAAAAGGTCTGGTTCCTCCACAGCCACCTCTAGGCATACATATATTCATAGTCTTGCTGCTTGCTGTTGCCTATCTGAATGTTAAAAAGGGGGTACAATTCATACAGCACCAGAAAACTGGAAAGCAGGGCAGGTGTCAATCCATATACTCTTCTTCCTCCCCAAACTACCTGTATAGTGCTGTGAGCAGGGAAATGGAAGATGCAGTCCTCTATGCCTATTTTTCTCTAGCCATCCAGGAATCCAGACACCAACTTCAGTTTCATTCAGCTAAGGCAATCCAGCCAATCACAACTGCTGGATTCTGGTTTGGGTGATTGAGTCAAAACAATTGATTAAGACAGACAAGTCAGTGAGAAAAGCATGAACCAAGAAGTCACATGATCAGCTGCTTTCCTCCATTCTTCTTCCACTTCTTCCTGGGAAGAGTCCTGCTCCTTCCAGCTCAGAAGATATCAGGGCACATGTTCCAGTCCTGTTTCTCTTTGCTTTCCCAATAGCCTCCTTTGTATACATGGGATACCTCCTTTGTGTCAGGATCCTTCTTCCGCTCAAACCACAATGCCTTGTAGGGATCGTATGAAGTTCCTATGCATGGGGGGCAGTAGAGGTGAGGGGCAGGTAAGAATTTTCAGACTGATGAAAAAAGATATTAACCAGAGCATTTCTCCTGGGGTTGCAACATAATCATTTCCTTCTTAAAGAGTGGCCATAGTTTTAAAATAATCACATCTCCATACAAATAGCATCTTAGCTAGTAGGACTAGAAAAGATTTTGGCCCAATATTTGGAGGGAACATTGCTAATGGGCAGCATACAACAGGGGATCAGGTAGATCAATGTCCAACTGTAAATGTAAGATAACTTAAATTCTTAAACTCTTCTTAAATGGAAGAGGCAAATGAGATATTTCTTACCATCCTCTGTTGCCCTCATGGCTTCAGCTTCACGTTTTTTGCGGGAAATGCGCTGCTTCTCCTCTAAGCGCTGTTTCTCTGCATTGGCCTCATCCCAGCGCCCATTCTCCATGAGTCTTTGGTCAGGCCGGAGTCTGCTGTCAGTGGGAGCAATACCATTTTCTGGGGCATTGAGAGTCAAAGCTAACTCTGAGAAATAATACATGTTCTCTGCATTCTTCCTGCACCAAAGAAGAAAAATAAGGGTAGTGGTGGCAAGGCTAGAGTTTCTATCTCAGGACAAGTTCTTCTGTAAACAGTAAGTATAAACTTGATCTCACAGTAGTTGAAAGAAGATATACGCATATTCTAAAGTGGAATGGCAACTCTTTTCAAATAAATGGCTTGTTCAAGATGGGGAACTCTTGTTGGAGCTGTACAAGAGGGCAGATTCATGGGTAGGGCAGTGACATGTATTCATGTTATCTCTCCCAACCCTTTTTATTTTACTTATTTGTATCCAACCTTTATTATTTTTAGAAATAACTTAAGACAGTGAACATATTTAACACACCTACCTCCTCCTATTTCCCCCACAACAACAATCTTGTGAGGTGAGTTGAGCTGAGAAAGAGTAATTTCTCAGTCTAAAGTCACCCTGCTGGTTTCATGGCTACAGCAGGACTAGAATTCACAACCTCCTGATTTCCAGCCTGTTGTCTTAATCACTAGACCAAACTGACTTTCTTTTGTCCCTCACATGACTTCTGCTTTGTCTCTCTCAGCAGAAGTAACAACTCTTGATCCTGGAAAGGTAGATGCATCACTGGCCTGTTGCTACTAACAGAAGGAAATCAGTGATTGGTTGATAACTGATCAACTGAGTAATGGGCAACATTACAAAAAAAGCAAAAACAAACTACATGCAGCATCTATGTGTTTTTTATGCTTCTGAATCATCACCTTCAAGGCTTCAAAACATTCTTACTTGGATGTCCTAATCTATGAGTATCCTGACCCATAATTGATATTGGCATTTGGGACATTTCCATTTGAAATAAAAGAAGCTGGTACATTCAATTGGTGTATTCAATTATGTGGACACTGGCTGGTGAATAAGCCTTAAAATGTAAGAGGGAGAAAAAAAGAGGGTGGATTTTTCAGTGGTCCCCATTCTCTGGCCTACACCATTGCTAGTAGACACCCTCCTCCGCAAACGTCATAATACTCTATTTATTTTAATGATTTTAAAAATATTTGTTAAACACATAAAACTAATTATACTGACTACAGCAATGTGATCTAAATGCTATTATCTGTTTCTATGCCCTTCAATCCAAGTCAGCTGAACCCACATTCATATTAATAGATCATCTTCTTTAGTCAGAAGAGGAAGTGTCTTTGTTTCTACAGCTCCCTTCAGGAGCCAAACTACTTCAATTACTCACGGGAGTGGGTTTCTCTTCCACAACACCATCCTACTATCTTCTGTTTCATGTGTTCTTAGACGGCTGTCACCACCATTCTCCAAGCTAGGATTCACCTTGAAGCAGTCGATCTTCTCATCCCAGGTGCCCAACAACATAAAATGCACTTTTCCTGAAGAATCCAATACCTCTCCAGTCACCTATTACCAGGAATTCAGGAGAATCATTGGGCACAGTTCTATTTTGCTACTACCTTTTCAATAAAGTTATACAGGTATCTACATACACAACAGAAAGTGTTTGAACTGCTTCCAGACTCATACATAATCTAAAAAACATTCATCCCGGCTGCTCTCCAGAATACTGAGCAACTTTAACATATAAAAGGATGTGCTGGCCTAGCTGTAGGAGGACTGTTGCCCATGGGGCCCATTATCTTTGATAAAAGGCCCCTCTTGCTGTCATACAGGCCCTCCTTACCACCTCACTTGATAATGAATAGAGCAATTCTTACCTTTCTGGCCACATCTCTTGAGAAATAACTATATGGAACAAATTTGAGAATACACTTCTCACTGGTTTTATGGTTCAGAATCTCAATTTCACCAGACTAGAAAGCAAAAAAGAAAGGGACAAATTCAAGCAGGCTCAATACTACCTATGAAGAATTTTAAAACAGTTGCACAATTGCTATAGTGATATTTAAAAGACAGAGGAATCAGTCTCCAAGGTCTTGGCCTCTATCATTATGCTCCAACCACACATATGACTACAAAACAATCTCATTCAAATATTGCCTTACTATAACTCACCTGGTCTATCCATAATTTGCCCACAATTATGTTGTGTACTGTGGTGGTGACCTTTTTCCATGTATAATGATTGCCAGTTGCATGAAAGATGCAATGGATGGTACCTATAGATAGGAAGATGGTACACTTAAAATAGTTCCACAATGATGAAGACTTCTTGCTAAGATTTGGTGGAAATTTGTCATGTTTAGTGGATGTAAGTATTGGATATGGACAAAGAAAACCTGAATTATCATATTTTCTTGCTACCTACTATTCTTTCCATGCACCCATTTTGTGGGCTCTTGAAATCTGCATGTATTCTAAACATCTCCAAGAGATATGAAGCAAAGATTAACACATCTATGAATACTGTATTTATGACAAATATTAAGTACAGAGGCTTGCTATCTTCTCACATAGCATACAGCTAATTAGGAAAAAGCTGGAGACCTTAGATTTTGTAATAGTTGGGGAGCAAACATGGTTACTAGTTGTTAAATGGTTTTATTAACTGGCCATGCCCTCCTAAAATAGCAGGCCACAATAGGGATATTCAGTGACCAAAACTCACCAAGTGGCATGATTGAGAGGTATTTGCCGCGAAACTTGCTGGTGATTTTAATCTCCTGTCGAAGGGTCCAACCATGTCTGGAATCAGCATGATGAGCAGCAGCTGGAGGATGGTGACTCACCTATCAGATATGACAAATAGCAAAAAAGGGCATGTTCAGTCCTCAAAATGAAGGGTTCAGGGATATGCATCAAAAACACAAATTCCAGCAATGTATTTGCTAGGTCTTGAGGCACATCATATGAAAGTAAACTCCACTGACAGATAGATATTTACCATATTTATAAGCCATCCCAGTCGACTAGAACTCTGGGCAATGAACAACTCAGCTGGCATACACAGGTAAACTGATCAAAGTCCAACCAAATAAACTATATTAAGAGGCACTAGGACCATATATGTCCTGGAATCAAGGATCAGAAAAGAAACACGTTCTGCTTTTCACCTGTTCGCAGATGGAACGGTAGCCATTCTCTTCTAATCGGTCTAGCTCAAATGTTTCCCCTAAGAGAGGGTTGAATGGCTTGCTAGTGCGGAAGACAGTGGTGGAGTAGGATGATACAGTAAAAGCAGCCACATAACACAGCTGCTCTAAGGGATTTTCACACTTGGCTGCCCGATCCAACAAATCATGGTATTCCAGATCCTCTGTGAGACGCTGCAGCATTGATAATGGCTCATTGAAATTAACCTGGAGGCAGAAGAGACAATCTAAGCAGAAAATCACTTCTAGGGATAAAATATCTGATTTAAGGCTTGCATGCATGCCCCCAAATTATGCCAAGACTGAAATCAAACACTATGTTGCAGAGTGAAGTTTGTTCAGTTATGCTCCTTGAGACTAAAGGGGGGTTGGTTTTCCATCTTTATCCACACAGCATGGGGTTTTAACCAGATTAAAGCCACTCACCGGCATGGGAATCTTGGAGAGCTCCTTGCCAATACAATTCTTCATGATGCTCCATAAGTTCAGGCTGTAATTTGGTTTGTGTGGAATTCTAGTTCTCTTCTCCTTCTTGGTATCCTCTCCCTGATGTTTATACTTTGGGAGAAAAACAGGATTATCGTAGTTATAGTCTTATAGGGAAGGGGTAAGTTGCATAGCAACCTCTGAGAAATCTCCCTAGAATTTCCACTTAACTTTGCCCAGCATTTAGAAGTGAAGTTATTCTAATGTCAATAACTAATATTTAACATATCCAGAGGAAGACAGTTATGCACACAAATGCTGTCTCTAAAGCAGTTACTTCTGCATGCCAAATAGTAAAAATATAGGATGAGTGAAGCTGTGGACAGCATTATTTTTCCCCTAATCTTTAATAATCAAGTTATTAAAGTTATAACTTAATTCAAGTTATACCTTGAAAATATGTTGTTTTCAGGCTTACAGTAGAATAAGTAATATAGATCAGACAGGCAACATGATGCCTCAAAATATTTTGGACAATAATTTCTATGATTTTTGCCACTAGCCAAAATATCTAGAAGCTGTTTATGTTCTTTTGTCCTGATTTGAGAGTCAAAATATCTAGAAGCTGTTTACATTCCTTTGTCCTGATGTAGGGCAACCACAATTAAATCTTGACCTCCCAATAGTATCGAATAAAAAGATGCATGACCCTCTCACTCCTCTCAAACCAAAGCAGCAAATTACCTGCTCATCAAGACTGATGTCACTGCTGGCACCACTGATGTTGCTGCCTGTTCGTCTAAAGGAGTTAGAAAGACACACCATAAGGACAGAGGAATTAGCACACTCCAGCTGTAATGTTCTCCTGGCCAAAAAACTGTTTGAGAAGCAGTGCAAACCTTGGCAGAGCTACATTATTTTATGCTACTTAGTTTGTCAGAGTTGGAAATCATTAAGAACACTGTCAAATATGAAACATATATGATTCTTGATGGCAACTATGGCTAAAGTCTTTTTAAAGTCAAAAGACAATATATAAAGTAAGTATACTATTCCAGATAACTATTTTGAAATAGCATTGTGATTTAGTAAATTTTACTAAATTTTACTTTCTCCAATTATTTATTATTTGCAACACTTTATCAGCATACTAAAAAATGGAGAAACAGAAGTGAAAAAAACAGAACATAATTCAGATGTGTATCAGCTGATACAAAATAAATCAGCAAAAGTCACAAGCAGCTAAAACATTAACATTAGTATTGAAACATTTAATTGTTACTGCAATAGAATTGAAACATTACTAATTTAAGACAATAAGAGCCTGGGATAATTTAAATGTCCTTATCTAAACCAAAAAACATAGCAAGCCTCTTAGGGAAAGAACATTCCACAGCTCGTTGGCCCATCTGAGCTGACCCTCTCTTACAGAGCGACATACTAGGCTTCTGACTGAAGGAAGACTCAGAGAAAGTCCCCCACCGACATAATACACTAAACATCAGTTATCTGGTCCAAGGACAGTTGTAGGTTGGTAACAGGCATGAACAACTGAGTGGTGATCATGCAATTCTGTCAACACTGCTGATTACCACTTGTCTGGATGGAGAAACCACTTTCTCCATCAATCAAGAGATAAGCAAGTGCTTATCTCTTGACTGAATTGAGTTTCTATTATTTTGCAGTCATTAGTGATCAGTTCCCCATACCAATATGCATCTCCCCATCTCTAGATTATCTGATTCTATTATTTCACATAGTAATCTACATGACAAGTAAAAAAGAATTCTATGGAGTATCACATTATAAATGCCCCAGTGCCATCTTTTAATAATAGTCACCAGGGAAGTATGGGGTCACTGCATTGCTATACAGGTAGTCCTTACTTGATAACTACATATTCAGAGACTGCTCTAAGTTAGGATGGCACTGAACCTTGTTACTGCCATCACAGTATCCGCGCAATCATGTGATTGCAATTTGGGTGCTTGGCAACCAGATTACAACATTTGCAGCATCCCACATTCACATGATTGCTATTTGTGACCTTCACTGCTGGCTTCCAACAAGCAAAGTCAATGGGGAAGCTGGCAGGAGGTTGCAATGGTGAACACATGACATCACACTAAACAATTACATGGGATTTACTGAACAATGGCAACTGGAACTGTCTCAACTGCTATCATAAATTGGTGCAGTCACATTATATCATGCTTTATGATCATGTCACTTTAGCAATGGAGTTGCTAATCCTAATTACTGCCGTTAAGAAAAAACTATCTGAATACCCCACTCCAATCAACAGACTTCATTGATCTATAGTCAATGATATTAAAAGTCTCTGACTGTGGTGATTTTGGGGACAGAATCAGATAAAATACTTGAATTAAACCAGATCCATTCCAGAATACCTGGAATTGTTTCAAATATTTTATCATAACAACGTATATAAAGTCAGTGCTTATCAGCTGTCTTATATACTCTCCCAATTAGATTTTGGAACCACCAGAATTGGTGGGGGAGTAACAGCAGCTTCTTTGATCTTTTCATCTTCCAGATTTCTAGCCAAGATAAATTAATGTGCTTCAGGGGAGGGAGATAAAAAAGAACCATAATTCTGCAGCAAGTTTCAAGAATGACTATATGAACAACTTTACATGCTTTTAACTGAAGTTCTGACTTTGCTTTTTGTAGTAGCAGCTGTTTTGCTCACTGTACATAATCACTGATATTGGGAGAAAGACTGGAAAAAAATAATTCTGTTCATTTTCCTGGGACTTTTAGGAGCATTCCCTAAAAGTCTTAGGGCATTTCCTAATGCTTATCCTTCTTAATTTTGTTTTTTTAGATAGCTCAGTCCTGTCTCTCATTTTATTTAACATTTATCTGAACTGACTGCATGGAATGGTCTAGAGTTACTGAAATCAGTAATACTGTTTTTTAAGCATAGAAAGCTCAATTTTTCTTTTCATTTCACTCCACTCCACTCAGGAGAGACAGAAATTTAACTGTATCTAAGACCAGAGATAAATTTATCAACAAAATTAAGCTTAACCCTTAAATCTGTAGTGGGGATTCAACAAGCCGGCAAGAAAAATGTCTGCCGTAGAGAAATCCAGCTCATAGACATTCTTGGCATTTCAGGAACTTGCAGTCATGCCTAGGTAACTTTCCAAATAAATTACTGCAATACATTCTATATTATAACATGTTTCAGAAACTTCAGATGGTACAGAAGTTAGCTGTCGAAGTGCTAATGTTATGTTGATATTATAATGTTACAACTATTTTAAGAAACTGTAATGGCTATAAGTTTGTTTCTAGGCTCAAAAGTATTAGCAGGGATACTTCAAATCACAAATAATCTGTTCACATGTCAAAAGCTGCTAATAAAAGAACTATTCTAGATGAGGCCAATTGAACAGGAAAATTGGTTCATGTGCTGAGCAATTTAATCATGATTCCATCATATTCTTTTGCCATCAGCTACCCCCAATATATTTCCCAGACCAAATCCCATTATTCTCTTGCAGAAAGAACACAGTAACTAAGGATTATGGGAGTTGATGTCCAGTATTTCTAAAGGGCACTAGATTGGTCTAAGCTGACATATATCACTCTTTTCTCCCACATCTTAAGAGCTCAATAGTAAAGCATAATATTGCCTTTTTCTTTTGAACATATTTATAAGGAAGATGGTGAAATTATTTTATGTGTTGCATTTTACTCACATTATTCTTGTTGATCACTTGTATTCCATGACAAGGGTCAAAAGGTAAAGGAAACATTTCCATGGATTAGGCATTTAAAATGCCAAAGGCTGAAGGGCTAGAAGCTCTCAACTGAACAGGAGATCACTCACTTGTGGCCCATGATTTCAGGCATGGTGATGATCTCAGGAGCATCGAAGAACTCATTATCATCATCTTCATCACTCATATCACCCTTTGATGAGCAACACTGATCTGTAGAAGATTAGATATCAATGTTACTTTTCCTGAATTTAATCATCTGGAATTCTAGGACTTCAGTAGAAGATATATGATAAGAGACAGGCTAGAAGAATAGTTAGCCAAGTTAGACCTTTACCTTTAGAGGAGTCCATGTTGCCAGGTGCATTGGCTGGTAGGACTGTGGCTCCACGGAAAGCCCTTTCCAGATGATTGTGTTGCTTAGCCAGCTGTTCTAGTGTCTCCTCCAACCGGATACGCTGGTCTCGCTCATACTGTAGAGATTTCTGCCATTTCTTGCTATGTGTCTGGGCCAGCATTAGGAAATCTCGACAAGCCTGTATGGAAGAACAAAGATGTGGCAAAATCATTATACTTGTTTAAATTTCATTCTCCTCTTTTCTAAGGTGAAAGCCATGTGAAATCTTGTCATGCTACTTGGGCCCCAATTCCTTTTTGCACTAATCCACCCCCCGCAAGGTCACCTCTGCTTCATAATAGTCACCCTGGGTTAAACTACATTAGAATGCCTGCTGTTATTACTAGGCTTCAAGTGATTAACAATTGCCTCTTGTTGGACAACAGTAACTATAAAAGAATTTACTTCTGTCCATTAAAATTTATTGGACCCAATAGATATTTAATAATTTCAAAAATACTTGAAATATTTGAATACTTGAATATGCAAAAGTTAGTTATTTGGTTATCAAAATTCCAATCAAATCATTTCATGTGGCTGCAAAGCCATTAAACACAAGAACATGAAGACTAATATTGACAAAAAGGGACAAAGTATAAAGAGCAAGATAACCCTTCAAATAATATTCTATATTTATAAACTTTAACAATTTTATCCATGTACCTTAGAAAAGTATTCTAATTTTAGTATTTTTGAATGTAAAAAATCTAGATTAAAAAACTTTTTTAAAAAAAGAACACTGGGTCATTTGTCTATTTGAAAAAGAAGTATTCTGGATATCTAAGAATGGAGTTGCCAATGTACACAATTTTAAACATCCAATTAATAGAGATTTTAATAAAGTTGGATACAATTATGCATGGTATGGGGAAAGTGAAGAGAAAGAGTATTTCTCTCCCACATATGATACTACGATCATCTGAAGAAGCTGAATCATGAGCAATTCAAGACACATAAAAAGATGCACTTCTTCATACAGTATAAATTTAAACAATGCAATTCATTACTATAAAAACTAGTTGAGGGCAACCAAAGCAGATAGCTTTAAAATGAAATTAGACAAACCCAGAAAACATGGTTCTCAAAGATTCATGAATGATACCTAGACACTATCTAGACACTGCCTAGACCAATTTGATCTAGTAGTTAAGGCAGTAGGAGACTGTGAGTTCTAGTCCTGCCATAGGCATGAAATTCAGCTGGATGGCTTTAGGACAGTTACTGTCTCAGTGTAACCCATTTCACAGGGTTGTTGGTATGAAGAAAATAGGAGAAAGAAATATTAAATATTTTTTTAAAAAAAGCAACACAAACATACATAGATGCTTATTAATTTCTGTGAAAAGATGTAGCCTCTAAAAACATACCAGGACAATTCACATCTTTGTATCTTTATATTTAGGATCCACTCTGAGATTTTTTTGCATATTTGAACCAGGTAAAACATTCTTAAAGGGCTAATTTTCATTCAAGCTATTTTTGATGCATAAAACCATTTTGAAGTGAAAATACCCACTGTAAGAATATTGTGATGTCACTCTTCCTTCAAAGAACAGAATCCCAGCCTTATACTTAGGAACACACTTGGTAGCCACAGGCAACAAGGAATTCCATGCAGGCCAATTAATGGGCTGGCAGAAAAGATATATGTATCACTTTGTCCATCTGCCTGGAAGGGGAGCGTTGGGGAAGGCTTTGATTTCTTTGATGAAATCACAGGCTGATTATGTGCTGTCAAGTTGTCCTCAACTCTTAGTGTCCACACAGATTTTCTCCATGATGATCTGTCCCTAACCTAGTCTTTCAGATCTTTCAATGGTGCATTCATCACTATTGTAATTTCTAATTTTGGGCAGTAAATACTTTTGTAAGCTGTAAGGTTTGCGATTTCTGTACGATGCTTTCAATAATGGAAGATTTATCTAGAAGATCAGCTTAACTACGGTAACTTCTATTGACTTAAGTTAATACCAAAGACTGTATCTACTTGACTAGGAAGAACAGAATTTAGCTGTCTAAGATTATTTTAAAAATACAGATTCCTTTATTCAGATATATAAATTAGAATATTGGTTTTATAGGCATATATTCAACTTCCCACTTTTAAATATATCTTCTGTTTTTTTTCCAGGATAGTTTCTCAAAGACGTTCAACGGCACCAAGGAGTGCTGAAGTTACCAACTCAATTGAACCATGAAACTGCTTTTCAGACATTACTGGGAGATTGTTTAGCTCAACTTGTTATTTATATTTCCTTTAAGATAAGGGAGACTACTGCACAATGAAACCTGCACAGAAATTTATCCCACTATGTTCAGTGAGGTCAAGCTTCTCCAAGATTCTGATGACTTCCCTTCCTTATTCTTTCCATCCTCCTTCAATTTTCATGTCCTCATCTGATAGCAGTAATGAGCAAATGAGGAACAAACATACAATTGTGCTGTGAACCTAATGATAAAGGTCACCAAATCTCAACACTGTGACTTAAAGTAATTTTTCTGAAGATCCTTATCCTATTTTTTTTGAAGTTTCTTTTCTTCATATTAATCAATATTAATCAAATTATTTCTTCTGTTTCTTCCCAGTATCAAAATGCCAGAGTGTTTCCTTCTGATTGGAATTCGGTTTTCATGCCATTTTTAATTGGACAAAGGATTGCCCTACTGAACAGCAAGGATACAGGCTATAACAGGGAATTCAAAACAGACAGCAATTGTATGTGTATACTACCACTCTTCCCAACCCCACCCCAGCTAAAGACACCCACCTATCTAACACCAAGGCAATTAAGAATGTGTAATAAAAAGAAATCTCACTGTGGTGCTCTATCCTGTAAATCCTCCCCCAACCCCAATTATTAAGTAGCCAGAGCATTTGAGCTGAAACGTATCTGATGGTTTTCTATTGGCTCTACAGGCAATACCTGGGAAAAAAAACTTACATTAATCATGGCATTGGAAGTGATGCGGAAGAGCGTAGCACGCTCATTGACTTGTTTAATCTTCTCATTGCTCTCAGCAGGTAGCTTCAGAGACTCCAATTCACTGAGAGAGCGCTGCAGAGCTGTTCCATGTTTGGCAATCAGATCATTACATGTGCTGAGATCCTCCACCTTGCTGGAGAGAGTGCGCAAAGTATTCTGTAGTTCTGTCTTGTCCGTTTGGGAAACAGATTCTTCATCACCTGACTCATCTGTGAAAAATAAGCTGAAAAAGTAGTACCACAGGAGCCAATTTCTGAACCAGGACATCTTCAAATTCTCTTTCCTTTCCAACATGACAAATGTCTTTAGAAGAATCTGTCAACGTTGTCACATAAAGAGGGATAAACTTTTCCACCAACTCCGTACAGGTACTTAATGTTATAAGGGAAAATACACCTTATCCACGAAGACAAAATAATTTCCATCCTCAATAAACAAGCAAAGCAACTCAAGGCAAAAATGATAAAAATAAGAAAATGCTATGACAGACCAATAAAACAATAATAACCCAAAGTTAGCAATCATAAAAACAAAGGCATTCAAAGAACAGATGTTCAGGAAGGTCTATGCTGCAAAGAGTAAGAATCCTTGGTTAGAGAAACACCTCTGAATATCAGATGCTAGACATAAGTTCCAGGGAAAGAATTTTATTTCTGTGATCTAGTTATGATTTCAAGAGTATATAGCCACGGTTATGTTCAAAGGCAGAATTATGTATTAGTTGGACCTTTGATTTTACTACGCAGAGTAGTTTTTAAGCTCTTCTTTAAAAAATAAACACATCCCAGATCCCTAAAAAAGCTGCATCACTCTTTTTTATCTTTCTCTGCAAACAGTGAGTCACAAAACAGAATGACAATGGACTATGAGCACAAATATGTAAGTGTAAAGGATAGACAGCATGGAAATCAACAGGTAGTACTGTATTTGTTTGGCAAGATTCCAAAAATTTGGAAAGCCAGGGAGTTCCAGGACCAACTTGCAATCTACCATATTTTTAAATAAATGTAATAATCTGTACACTTACTGACTCTATTATTGCCTTTACCTTAAACAACATGGAAAAACAAATACTGAAAATTCAACAGAGCTAAAGCAAAGATGATATTGGCAACTTTCAAGGTGAACTCAGAAGACATCACTGAGCAGATGGAATTTTGCTTTGAAACCACTTAAAATGCTATTCCATGAAAATCTGCCAAATTCCTTTTATCTTTCAGAGCTCTTAATACTCCATGAAAATGAAATATACAAGAGCTAGTGGCATATTTTTCATGTGTTTTCCTTTCACAAAGAACAAATAATTACAGTCTAAAACTAGAGGCAAGTCAGCAAATAATGTACCCAGAACATACTAAGTAAGGAACAAAAGTATGTTTTAGAAATGACAACATTTATATCTAGCACAATCATTTAAGTAGCTGAGGGTCTAAACCACAATCTCTTAATCACAAAGCTTTCTTTTATACTGAAGTAATTACTTGATGTATTTGAGTATTTTACCTAAATAGATATAAAAGACTCAAAAGAGGCATTAGATGAGCTACAGAGTCAATATGATGCTACCAATAAATAATAAAGATGTCTAACTGGTCCTGGGGAACGTTATTGAGCTGCATAATGATATGTTCACAATAATTCAATGTGGCCAATTGCCTTTATATGCCCTACACACAATTCAAAGGACATTGAGCAATTTGTCTGAAGAATAAACATTTGATGTTTGGGACAAAATCTTGCTTCAAGGAGCTGGATGCCTGAATAGGAAAAACTGGAAGAACACTCATAATTCCCAACTTTGAATAAAATGGGAGATACTATCTACAAATATCTTAATTCTTAGTCATTCTCATATGTCTATATCGATATAGATCGATAGACAGACAGACAGACAAATATACATACACACACAAACATATCTATCCATCCTTGAAATTACTGGAGAAACCTGATATCATAAATAATGGAGTAGGATGAAAAGAAAAGGATTTGATGAGCCTCTGTTATTTTCCATTGGCAACAGGGTCATAAATCATGCAAGTTCAGAACTGCTCATTATTCTGTTTTTCACATTACTTTTTGTAGATATTTCCTCCACAATGAACTTTTTACATTCCTGCCCCCTCCAAATCCTGCTCTATTTCTATTTGCTCTTAACTTGTCTTTTACCTGATTCTGCCAGCATTTTAACAGCTTTTGCTTTAGCCAGTTCCAGGGCTGTGACCCAGCGCTGCCGTTCAACTTCCGAGCTGGCTTTCAAGTGGTAGGTTTGCGCCCCTCCATTGGAAATAATGAAATTGCAGGAGTCCTCCACAGTAATGTTTGCTGTGGCCAAGTTGATGGTTCCACGGCAGGTGTGTCGCATCTCTGCTTTGGATCTGTGGGCAAGGTGTATGGAGAGCACAAGAGAATGAAGTAGTAAAAGTTTAACCTGACTCAAGTAATAAGAGGAAAAGCTGTCTTGTTTCCTTCTGGGAAAATGTGACTCGCACTTCACTAGAGACATATAGCCTAATAGCAAGCAAGAAACATCATTAAGCTGTATCTAACTGTTGTCAATTAATAGAAGGCTCTGTGATCCAGCAGAGATTTTTGTCGGCATAATAGTGAGAGACAATTTTACACCCACCCATCCTGTACTTACACCATATTATTTCTCATCCTTTCCTGAAAGCCACCAAATCAACAAGACTAGCTGGGTAGGATAAAGGAAAAAGGCTGTGAGACAAAAGGGAATCATGAAAACTCCTCTCTCTTCATATTCAATTCACGGATGTCTCACTGAATAAAAGCCACTCTATGACGCTAATAGAATACCACCCATTTCACTTATTATATAAAGTGAATGCCTAACCTTTTGTGGATCAAATTTATTTCTGGAATGTTCAGGGTCACAGCAAGTAGGCAAGGTTGTGGAACCAGGATTCCTGGACACTAGGTTATTTTTAAAACTAAAAATAAGTTAAGCCTCTATTAGT
>JANHZU010003602.1:49492-65325 GCA_032468055.1 Acrochordus granulatus
ATCCACATTTTAGTCCTGAATTATATTTTCCTAGCATCAGGGATATGGAGTTAACCTTCTGTAAAGCATACTGAAGTCTGTGTAACAAAACAGTAGTCTACAGATAAACCACGCCTATACACTCCCCACAAGTATAGATTTTTTTTATTTACAATACCCTATAAAAATGTAAATTTAGAAATTTTCATTAATCGTAACCAAACCAAAAAGTAAAAGCACACTAATAATGGACAACTTAATCATGTATACTGAAGGAGTAACAGTGGAGGAAAGGGCCCAAGGAAGTGGTGAAATGTCTAGTAGAATGTGGTTTCAAAAGGCAAATAAGGGAAAAGAATACTGTGGAGAAGCAGCCAGTTAGTAACAAGAGTTCACTGCTTAGAGAATACCTACATGTGCAAATTGTTTTTAAAAACAGAGTAAAAATTAAAAAAATCTCACCACATTCCAAAAAAATAAAAGACAACCCAGTAGGATTTAGCAATGTATGATACCAAAATTCAGTAAGATTAATCTGCTCTAGAGGAATTAATTCCTGGTACCTTCTTGGTTAGTCTATAGGGGGATCTTGGCCAGCTGGAGCTTGAAGCAAGGTGCAGGTCAGAGACAAGCATAGGTAGAAAATGAGTCTTGGGAAGACTAGACACATGTGCAAAGATGATGTTGCTTCATCACAAGGTTCAGAAAGATGACTGTTTTGTAGGGAATGGGCAGCACTACAATGCAGCATCTACCACAGGAAGAGCAGAAAAAAGACTCAGTGGATCAATCAAGAAGAATTCCCATCATCTAAAAACACACTCCAACATATTAAGAGGCACGGAAGCATCAGGCCTCTCCATTTCCACAATAAAACAACACCACTACCCCTTAGCACTGTGATCTTAGCAATGATACAGGAAGGGATTCCTTTCTCTAATAGTTCATCAGTGTAGTGGGCAGAGGGATCTGTTAGGGAGAAGCCATTTAAAAAGTGCTATGGAAAAGAATAGCAGAGCTTGGGTAGAATTCAATGCAACAAGGGCATGCAGAAGAAGCACCACCCCAACCAAGCTCAGGGCTAAACCTTCTGTGCTGGGCCAGAGACACAATCCCACAAGAATTTATTTGAAGAAGGCACTGCCTCCTCTTTGCCCACTAAAATACGCTGGAGGTGACAGCAGTGATGGAGACCAGCATGACAACACTTTGAAGCCTTCTACCGTATTCCTTGGATCAACCTGAAATGGCAGAAGGTAATAAGAACTGTGAGAAAGGCTGTAGCAATACAAGCCAGAAAGGTAACCATTTAGAAAGGTAACCATCCAAGCAAAAACTGACAATTTGATTAAGCAAATTAAGAAGCATGTTTATTTGATATATCAGTACAGTACAACCTATCTTTGAAATAGAGAGAATTGTTTCTAAATA
The DNA here is from genome assembly GCA_032468055.1 of Acrochordus granulatus. Taxonomy (NCBI): domain Eukaryota; kingdom Metazoa; phylum Chordata; class Lepidosauria; order Squamata; family Acrochordidae; genus Acrochordus; species Acrochordus granulatus. The sequence goes on from JANHZU010003602.1 coordinate 50,903, forward strand.
ATGTGAACAAGATTACATGTTTCCATGGCAGTGAGCTTACAGTCTAGAACTCAAATAGAGAAGACCACAATGAGGAATGCCAGAATAAAGAATGATGAATGCCAGAAATTTCCATTACACATCTCTAAGTCTCATTTCAAACAGGCTAAAAAAATATTTTTAAGCTTAAGCTACTGAAATACTGTCGGTGTTTTAGCAGTAGACTGTATAAACACCCATTACATCTAAAGAGGATCTTCTTCTCGTACATACTCACTACTTTATTTGCTACAATAATATCCCATGACTCCTCCCATTTTTCCCTACAACAATCCTATGAGGTAGGTTGCACTAAAACAGAGTGATCAAAACTTCCTTCTCCAGTTTCTTCTTCATTACCATTCTTTATTTCTTCTATTAATATATGGATAATAGGACATACTTACTGCAATTTTGTCTCTAGCACATTCAGCTTTTGTTGATCAACATAGCGAGAGAAGAGAGATAAAAGATTAGAGGGGGTAGACACTGGCTTAGCCAAGACCGCCTGAGGGATCCGGAGAAGCTCCCTAATTGCCATGATCATCACTTCTGTCCTGTTAAAGACAAAGTAACATTGATTATGAAAACAGTGGATTTTATTCAATATTTGAAGCAGAAATGGAATTAGGAATTGTGGAATTGCCATGGAAAATATTCCATTAGATAGTAGTCTAAATCACTGTTCCTCAACCTCAGCAACTTTAAAATGCGTGGACCAGCTCCCAGAATTGGCTGGGAATGCTGGCTGGGGAATTCTTGAAGTTCATACATCTTAAAGTTGCCAGATTTGAGAAACCCTGGTCTAAATGTATCCAACGTATACCATTTAAGACTCACCACTGATTATCTTGTGTGAGCTCTGTAGAAGAATCTGAACTCTGCAGCTCCTCTCCTCGACTCAAGACCAAGTATAGTAGAGAGAGGCCAAACTAAAGAGTGGGAAGAATACAGAAAAACATATACCTACAATTCTGAATCTAGAAAAAAAAGCAATTCATTAACTAAGGTAATTAAAATGTAAAGGATTAACCTGGAAATATATAAAGTACTGCCCATAGACTGCAAGGTGCACTCAGATGCCCCCCTCACATACCAGGCTTCTTATTCATCTGATATTTCAAGAAAATGTTCTTTTAATTTAAAAACCTAAAGCAATTATGGTACAAAGCAAGTAACCTATTGGAATTCTCCAAGTCCAAAGACAGAAAACATCCTAACTTGCCTTCCGGGAAAATCAATGTTTGTGGATGACCACAACTATTTTGTGGCCCTGAAAGATTACCTACTCCTGCACTAAAGCAATTCTCAATTAGGATTTAAAGAAAGCTACTGTGATAAAAAACACACAAAGTTTGACCCTACAATACAGAAAAAAAGTTATACCAGCTCAAGAGCATTCCTCTCTTAACAGCTATATCCAACCTAACATTGCAGACTAAGTATTCATCTCAGTTATATTATCTTTCTCTCATTCCTGGCAGTCATTTCAGAGAGAGGGAAAACTTTTGAAATTAGCACTATTCCACATTAGTGGCCATCAACTTCTCATGAACAGTAGAGATGAAGGCACATTAGCTTCTAATGCATTGTGAACAGAAGTACCACCTAAACCAGAACCATCTAGCATTTATAGTGAGGAACAAAACAAAGCAAAGTAAGAAGTAGAAACCTTGTTCTGGAGAACTGCTGTGAGGTGGAGATTGGCAGCTGTGGTCACTGTTGTACTGTGAGGTAGGTTCATAAGCTGTTGTAGAATGCTGGAAACAGTTCCCAATGGAAGATGGTAAAGAACAAGGGAAAAGGGCCTCAAGAGACAGGGGAGCACCTAAAAGTTATGTTAGAACACATATTACTTAGACATGACACATGTAAAGAGATGGCCTGGAACAAATCTAGACAGTACCACACTATTTAAATTTTTCACTCTAGTAGCAATGATGGTACATGTTTCTTTGTTAAACAACAGTAAATAATGTTTCAAATGCATTTTAAGACTTTTTATATAAGTGAACTGATCTTTGGAGCTCTGAAATCTTGTAGAAAAGATAGATGCTTTATGCTGAAAATAATAATATTATAGGAAGTGACTGAACTAATTTTCCTTCCTTTTCAGGAGAGAGAATTTCACTGGTTTTCCTTAAACTTTCTGTCAGTCACAGATACTGTATTCTTAGATTTGTTTTTCTGAGATTTCTCATTATTTAAAGAATGTTTTACAACATATTAGAACAGTACAAAGAATTGTTAACCTATGGAAAATAGTATATTAGTGTTGTCATGGAAAACAACCACCACAAAATAAAGCAAAAACAAGTCCTAATCCATCTATTCTGAAACTACTCTTAAGAAAATCCATGCTATTCTGCATTGTATTTCTTTAAAATCAAGCATAATTGTCTTCAAAAGTAAATGGTTTTAAAGGGGATGCTGTGTTGTTTTAACTGCTCCACATAAACAAAGATCTATTAATCAATTTATAATGCACACTTGGAAATGAACCAAAATATTCAAATGTTTTAATTCAAATATTCTAGGTATCTTCATTCAAACTAGGTCCCACCATCTATACATTACTTTCATGTACATGCTACAACACTCAAACATCTGAGTAAATTCTCAGTAATAACAAATCTAATTTAAAATATAGAATATTTCTTTTTCTTTTTCAAGAGAATATGTGAAAGTACACAAAATAATTTCTAAATTGTTGTAATTCAGGATTACAAATAACAACAATGGAGTCCTTTAGATGCCTGGGACAGCTATTTTCCTGGAGAGCATGGATTATGGAAGTTATAATCTAAAATATCCAGAGGATGCAAAGCTTACGCAAAACTTCTGAAGGACTTGTTACGGCAAAATAATTTGATGACACCATTCCTCCAAAATTAGTCTCAATCCTGCTAGCTTTCTGCAAAGCAAGACTAGATATTCTCTCAGGTATGGTGGTCAGGAGGTAGTTGAACTCATGAAGTGTATGAATTTGTTATTTGACTCTGTGGCCTTTTTTCTCTTTGTTTTTGATGTGTTTTTATTTTTAAAAAAAATATTTTTATATTGATGTTTTTATTGTGTTAGCCACCCAGAGTTGTTTTATGTGAGATGGATGTTTTTTTCTTCAGGTTGCATTTACCTCATCTTGAGCATCTTTCTTGATTAGGAAGGGCAAATTCCTGGCTGTTGCCATTAGTATCTCAGCTGCCTGTTCACTGGACAAGAAAGACAGGATCCGTGCAACTAGATGCTTTCCTTTACGTATACACATAATCTGCACAAAAGGGTCATCACTAAGTCTGATGGAAAAGGACATACAACTTTCAGTTAGACAGAAGCCAAATATGTAATGATTTTCATATTCTCCAAGTAAAGCAAACAGATCTTGTGACCCTGGGATAACATTTGAAGTCACAACTTTATCACAAGCATGAAATGTATGCCTTTCAAATTTTTCTAATGATAAATGTATGGATCTATGCAAAACCATCCTGAAAATATAACAGAGTAGTGTGGAAAATAATTTTAGCCTGGGCTGTCTAATTTGACGTTTTTATGTTTTTATTTATGTTGTTTGCAGTATTGTACACTGCCCAGAATTCTTCAGGAGTTGGGTAGCGAATACATTCAAATACACTTTCACTAGGAGTTATGTTCATCATATTAAAGTCAAATATCTATTTGTTTTGCTTTTACTTAGCTGATCATCATAAACTGAGCTAGCAATTAAGTGATTTGAAAGGTACATCCAGCTCTCATCTGAGAAATGAAGGATAAACTGGGAGGAGCTAGTACAATTGTAGCAACTGCATGAAGCATGTGTCCCTGAATAATAGTAATAAAAGGGAGGAAAAATGGAAAACAAACCCCAAAATTATGACATATTTTTGTATTTTCTGATATAAGAAATCATTACTGAACAGAAAAAAATGTTATTTTTATTAGAAAGGAATTTGAAACAGCATTTTCTGTTTATTAAACTTATTATTTCAGCAGAGAGATTCTTACTTTTCTTGACTGGGCACTTTTCCCCTCAGATTGTCATACATGTCACAGATTTTCTGCTTTCGCTCCTCCATCAAGGCCAGCCTGTCACCTTCCAAGCTCAAAAGGTAACGTCTCTCATAATCTTCTACATCCAAGAGGAGGCTATATGTCTAGGTATCAACATATAGATTTTAGGCATGACACCTAACATTCCAACATGGGGCAGCATTTCCAAAATCTAGAAAATGGTTTTGAACTGAGAAATTCAGTCCACTCTTTATTGATAGTAGGTAAGAACTGTTTCCTACTTTAGACAGTCTAGCATCAGGCTTGACAGGTCAGGCTATTTGTTTAAACTCAGTTCACTTATTTAGGAACAACACCTTAAGCACAAAGTTAATTCAATAAATGAATCATTATGGTTAATCTATTAGAAGGATGGTCTTCAGAGAAACTATTGTTGAAATCGTATCTTAATTCAAGTGAGTATTCATGTTACTTTGCACTATGGAAGTTATTTCAGTTAATCTGCTGCTATTACCATCAGGTCTGAAATGAGTAATTAATTACTTTTAATATGAAGCTGAGAAGTTAATGCCAAACTCACTTTTTCAATAGTGAAGAGAGTCTGGCGCCTTTTATCTCGAACTTGCTTTTCTTTAGTCTCCTAAGGAAGAGAAAGAAATCATAGCAGAAAGAATATATACTGTTCAGAAAATTTCTCTCCTACAACCTGAGAAGAACAGGAAACAAGAAAGTTCAAGAATTCTCATTTTGGAAGGAAATATATGAAAGAATAAGACAAAATATCCATTGCAAGACAAAGTAACTGTTGCAAGAGAAACTTACATCTTCTTCTCCTCTTAAAGTCACAATAGCATCTATCATTTTGCGGGGGTTGTTCACGCTGGATACTGTCAGCTTCCCCAGAGAGCCCTCAAACTGCACTACAGGTATAGAAGAAAAACAGTGCAGATGAGTCTGATGAGTTAAAACTATCTGCTTGAAAACTTTGTGATCTTCAGCTAGAACTCTAATCTTCTGATTTTTCTGCAAGTTAGTTAATAAACCAATGTCTGGACAAGAAAGTTACATTTATACTTTACTACCAAGTCACATCTTACATCCCGACAAAATCCTTCTGTTCCTTGGTGTGTATAAGCTCACTTTCCTTTATTCCCTCTAAGTATTAAACTAAATCTACTGCAGTAGAATTGTAGAACTACATTGGGGTACAATTAAACATTATGTCTGTGGATGAGGAGGGAAGTATTTTTCCTGAACGTAGGAAGCAAGGAAAATAAGAAGCACATCTTTCCTGTGTCCAATGGATTGCAGATCTTTTGAAAAAAATACCTTTAGTATCAATCCCCCTCCATTCTATTCATATACCTTTATGTTTTAATTTCAAAACTTACCTGGCTTATAGGCATGTTCTAATTTTGCTACTTGTGGGGTGATTAGTTTAGTACGCTCCTTTTTAGGACCATCACCATGCATCTCCTCAGCTGCAGACAATTTTTCTAGTTTCTGAAAGTAGTTCTAAAGCACCAAAAAATTGGTTAAAAGCCACTTTGAACACCATCAGCTTGCCGTATTTTTGAACATGATACAACACACTTCCACCCACACAGCAAAGACAGAAGTTTTGTATAAATGGCCTGCAAGGAGAAATGAAACAGAAGCAGAAAAGGAGACCCCCCCCCCACAAAACTGAAAGGTTTTTGGATAGGCAAGAGTAACAAATGGATGCAGATGCTACAGCCTGCATCTTCCACTTAGGAATAACCAGGGACTATAGAATGAGCAGTCACTTGCTAAAGTAAATGGAACACCAACCTGATAGTAGAAATCATCCAAATATGGATCAGTGCTTTGCAGTTGCATCATTTGGATCTTAGATACCCAGTCTTTCTCCCGTTGCAGCATAAGATTAGCATAAGGGTCCTTCCTTATCTGCTCTTGATGGTTATTTCGGTGGCTCCCTCGGTCCCCTGCAGACCCATTTAGATTCCTGTGTTGACTAAAAGAAATGCAATATCATTTGGAAAAATATGAAACAGCTCTATTATGTGTCCTTTGAGGAAAATACTTTGGAATAGTAGCCTGGGACTTACAAAGCATCTTTTGGCACAGGTCAATCCTAAGCAGAGCACAGTAGGCCCTTTCAAGCAAATTTCATAAAAGACAGCTGTAAATCGGTATGATATAATATCATTTCAGTCAATAATACATATTTTAACAGGGCAAAAAGTCATTTGCTAAATCTAAAGAAAGATTTATTTGAATAATTTCTCCCAGGCTGAGTAGTTCTTCCAGTGAATAGGTCAATCAGGAAACAGAAATGTGCATGGCAGATAGGGGGACTGGTATCCAGTGCGGATATTTTCTCAGGATTGCAGGAACTACCTTGATGCAAAGAGCTTATCATCTGTCAAGTCCAACAATCCACTGCTTCCTCTATAAAAATGCACACAAGGAATATACTTCCCTGTTTGTCATGTTTAATCAACAGATGATTTGCTTATGGATATTCAGTTTTAGCCACTATGGCTAACACCAACAAAGGTCTACCAAATAGTCTAATATTCTTTCGATGCTAAGCCTCTGGATTTTCTCTTTTTGCAATGTATTTTTGAAGTTTTTCATACAGCTCTTAAAGATATTATTCCTTTTCCATGGTTACTTCTGCCACATTTGGCTTTAGTGATTTTTATCTAGCCCATTTCCTTTCACTGAATTTTTTTTACTGTTTGACTCATTATTCAAAAGTTTGGTTTATACATTTATAAGCACAAACATGTTACAGAAGCACTGACATTATGCAAGTTGTTTGGAGCACAAAAATGTGTTTCCTTGATGGCAAGCACATGGAGCTCTGCCCTCATCTTTTGCTTTATGAAAGCATTTAAGCTCTTCTCCTTTATCTTCATGAAAGCACACAAATGCATTAAATACTTACTTTCTGTTCTGCTGTTGTCTCTGATGTAATAGTCGTCGATGTTGTGGGTGAAGGTGAGTTGTATCTGGCCTGAATATCTGTGGCCGAGTTCTGGGAAAGAAAGATCCTTCTTAGAACAGAAGTGTTCACAAACAAAACTCAATTTACAATATTGTGAAAAAGATGATGGAAGAAGTAGGTTACCTTAGGTTCTGCAAGTGGGCTCCAGGACATGGGGAATGGTGTTGTGATGGAGGTGTAGGTGATGCCTGAAAGAAGGCACGAAAGCCACTGGCTGGAGGCATTATCTGTCCTACTCGGCCCTGAAGCAGTTTGGGGTTCATGGGTGCAAGCGGGCTGCCAACAAGACCAGAGACCCGTGCAAACTGGCTGGGAGACATCCTCCCTGCCTATAGAAGGGAGAAGGGGAAAGCAACAGCATCAGATCTTCAACACTGCACACAGAATTGTTTATGGTTCCTTTGTTCCTGAATGCATGAATCAGGAAGTGATAAAAACACATGCAGCAAATATAAAGAGAAAGAATTTATATAGCAAAAGTGAATATCCCACGGATGAAGAGCAGACAACTCTTTTCAGGATGAAAGCTGCACGTTAGAAAGCAAGTGAGACAAAGAAGAGGTCAGGGCCAGGATTTAAACATTTAAATGATTAGCAAAATGTTCAGGGTTCATGCATTTTTAGGATTTCAGGTTCTGCCGCTCCTGAAGAAAATGTGTATACAACAGTAAGAGAAATGAGTACAAGATAGTAGGCTGTGGCTTACCTGTGCTCCTCCTAGTAGCTGTGCTCTTTGGAGGTGGGTGAGAACAGGGGTAACATTAGGAGGGAATGGGTGGCCCAAAAGGGAGTTGTTCTGGTAAAAGAAAAATGGAATACCTGAATTCTTAAGGTAAAATTTAGTCTACTTCCAGGTAGACTCAGAAGATGAAAGGAGAAATACAAAAGCCAGAAATGCCTGAACAATCCCAGAGAAACAAATGCCACTTATTGATGTTTACATAAGCAGCTGTTTAATAAAAGAACCCAAAATAATTATATTAAATTATCAAAATAATTTGGACAGCATCACAACGAAAACCTAACTGAAAATTTGTAAATATCCAGTACAGCAACCATTTCTATCATACTGGACAGGATGGGAAAGGGAACTGCGAAAGAGATAATGAGGCTAAACAATTCAACATAAAAGCAGACAGTATTTTCTAACAATGGAGAGCCATACTTAGAGCATCTTTATTGAATGGTTAATATGATCTGTACATCACAAATCTCTGAAGGGCTGAATATGATTAGATATATAGCCACGAGCATGGAGTTAATTTTGAAGTTGACAGTTTCATTTGTGAGAGACCTGAAAGTCTTTATCCATAAATTACTATAAAAATAAAAACAAAGTTATGAGTATTCTTCTTTCCACATTCTCTATTTGCAACAATGAAAAGCTAAAGGAATAAAATCATATATTCATCTTGCCAAAACTAATAGCTTCAGAAGCGTTAGGTTTAGAATTCCAAAATTCCTACTCTTCTTGAAGGCACCCGTTACTGAAGTTGGAAATGCAGGAAGATTGTTTTGGGAATCTCCTCTCATTGACACATTCTCTTCTGTCCATAGAGAATTAAATTTGCTCAAGATCAGAAATTATTATTTCAAACTGGACAGGGCAATAACATAATGCAACATTACATTTATGAGAAATCACTTTCAGGAGCATTAGAAAGATTAAGTGAACCAGGGGAAGCAAGACTCATTATCAAAGGCCAATTCAGTATACAAAATTAATAAAGCAAGCTTACCGTTACAGCGCAGAACTGGTTTGGAGACATACGCTCATTGAAGGGACTTGGATAACGCTGCTGAATTGGGACTCTGATGTGGACAGGCTTTGGACATAGGATCTGTTGAACAGAAAGGAGAAGAAAGTAAAACAGGTTATAACATATAGGCAAATTGGTTTAAGTTTCAACCACCAATTGTTTCTGCCAGTTCCAGCTCTAACTTGCAGATACTAAGCTACTTTTACAATGGAAATAGGACTGGGAGGCCAAGTTGGCACTGACAACTGGCCAAGGTAAACTACATTCTCTCCTGAAGGAAAAGCTAGCATACATGGTATGATATCACTTATTATATTGCATTTGAGTATCTCTCTTTCTCATTAGAAGGTACTGAAGCTGAAGCTCAAATACTTTGGCCATCTAATGCGAAGAGAGGACTCATTGGAAAAGATTGATGCTGGGAAAGATTGAAGGCAAAAGGAGATGGGGACGGTAGAGGATGAGGTGGCTGGACAGCATAGTCAGTGTGATGGGCATGGGTTTGGGTGGGCTCTGGGAGGTAATGCAGGACAGGGAGGCCTGGCATGCTGCGGTCCATGAGGTCGCAAAGAGTAGGACACAACTGTGTAACTGAACAACAACAACATTTAACCTTTATTCTGTTCCTTTGAAAATCCTCTACCCTAGATCCATGCACCTTTATTCTTTTGTTGTTGTTCAGTCGCGCAATCGTGTCCAACTCTTCGCAACCCCATGGACTGCATTACACCAGGCCCCCCTGTCTTTATTCTAGTAGGGGCAAATAATACCTGTTGATTGAAGTTGGGCGTGGTGGGCTGCTTAGGGGGCGTCCCAATAGGAACAGCCCTAACAGGAGGACTGCCAATGACTGGGGAGCATGACCGCCTGGGTAGTGCTCGTTCTGAGAGGTCTTGCTCCTCTTCTCGGGATTGTGAAGGTCTCTGTGGTAGGGCATATTCCAGCACAGACACGGAGGGCACCTCCTGAAGAGAAGAAAGAGAGAAACAGATCTGGCATTCCTTTTATTAAATATTCAGATTTTAGGAAGAAAAAGATGTGGTGGAATATTGCTTAATCACTATTGTCCTCAAGTAGGAGATGGACTAATGACTATCAAAAAGTAAACAAAAGTATTTTTGTGGCAAGCATTAGCTAACAGTGGAGGAGAGACATTCTTATTAAATAAATTTAGTATGTATAGTTATAGATACTAGATAGTAAGAAATGTAGGATCCCTTTTCATCTGTGTCAATAGTTCTTTAGAAAAAAAGGGGGGCGAGAGAATAATAATCTCCCCACCTGATTTAGAAGAACAAATCTGTAAGCAGGAGCAGAAAGGGTAGTATGTACTGACAAGTAGTCTTTCTATCTTCCTCCATCATGATGTGCTGGATCTAACTTCTATGATTCCTTCCCAGCTAACTGAGTGGAGACCAAATTGGGAAAGAATGGTGCAAACTATCCAACATGAAACTAATCTAACCCCCATTTAAAAAGTCATTACATTTCTGATATCAACACATTTTACTGAGGGATAATCCATCAGCTTTAAAAATTCTACCTTTTGTCCCAGTGGAAGGGACTGACTACAGGTAGTCCTTGACTTACAACTGTAATTGAGCCCACAATTTTGGCTGTAAGTCATAATGGTCATAAAGCAGGTCATCACATAAACACAACCAGTTTTATGACCTTTTTTATGGTGGTGATAAAGCAAATGCTGCAGTCGTTAAACAAACCCATTGTTTGCTATAAGGCGTTTTTTGCTGGAAACTGGAAATAAACACTGGTTTCCAGGAAAAAAAAACATAAATTGAAGTTATATGACTGTGGGATTCTATACACTGCCATAAATAGGACCATTTGCCAAGTACCCAACATGCAATCGTGTGTGTGGAGAGGGGAGGGCATGGATATTGGAACTTCAAATCTGAGTCATAAGTTCCTTTTTCGGGGTTCACTGTAACTTTAGAGAGTTGCTAAGTGACTGGTCCTAACTCAAGGATTATGTGTAATTTATTTCTGCTGGAAATTTTAGATAATCTATTAAATGCTTGAATTGAAGTCATCAACCTGATTATCCACAAACATCTAAAGTGCCAAAATATTTAGCAAGGACTATACTTGAAAGTCTCTCACTGTTCCACCTGGCCTATCAATAATTTAAAGAAAGAGATAAGATATAGTTTGTTGTTATGATCTTTAAGACACTTTGTTCCCTCTGCAAAACTTCAATAATAGATATTTCTTTTTAACCTTTGTTTGTATATTCCCCACTTATGATACTAAACCTTTTGGTTAAAAACAGATCGTTTATCAGCTATACTGCTCCCTGAATATTATGTAATGGAAATAAAAAGGAAAGACAGAGATCTGACTGGAAAAACTAATATATTTGATGTTTCAGAAACACATTAATAAAAATACTGAACCTGAGTGAGGAGTGGTCCTCTAATGCGCCTCAGAACTGAAGGCCCATCCCAGATGCTTGAATTGAGGCCACCTGGCTGTTGGAAAGAAGGGAACATAAAATTAGGGAAAGGGATTTATATTCTACAGGAGTCAGGAAATACATTTAGAACACATTTCCTCTATCATTTTCATCATTTGCTACACACCTGTACCAGAGGCTGAGTTTGCACAGCCTGCATAATAGCTGGATCTTCCAATTCATTATCAATCACCATTTTGCTAAGCCTCTCTGCCAAATTTTCTTCATGATCACCCAGCAGGTCCATCTCATCAGTAACTCTGTGATCCACTTGCTCTGTTGAGGATGCAGGTTTTTCTTCCAGCTCAGCCAATCTTTCATGTGCTTCCTGCCAGTCATCATCTACAAAGGAATGACAAGAGCAGCATTTACCTCACATTTCTCCCATAAAGTATTTGCTCACTCGTCATGCTATGACAGTGTTATGCCTTTATTTCCCAGGCAGAAGATCATCCCTTCATCACCTAGGAACAAAAAAGGGCTTCCTCCAGAACTTCCAAATTCAGCAGTGAACACAGAACCAATTTAAAAGTTACTCTATGGGGAAGACATGAGATTGTTTACCTTAATTAGGACATTAATTCACCAATAATTAGGACATGAACTCACCAATTGCACCAGCTCCAAATGTGTCATCATTGAACTGATCAATATCTTCATCTTCCTCAGCCAAATTATGAAAAGCTTCTTCATCTTCATCTAAAGGGCAGTCCTCAAGGGACTAAAAATAAAAGAAAACCTCAGAATGTAGTCTACTTCTATAGTAATCCAAAAATATTATTCCAGAAGGAAGTCTAGAAACCTGTTCTTCCCTCCTCAACGCCCTCCAAAACACCAATAATTTCACAAGTTGAGACCTCAAATCTGCACTTCCAAAGAATATGCAGCTGTCACCAGATAGGAGAAGGCTGCTTAATGTTGCAAATTAGGAAGAAATGGCGTCTCACAAGAGATAGTTTGGGTTCCTTGGGTAAGATATTTTGCCAAGATCCTGACTGATTCACATAGCATATTTGGCCAACACAAGGCATGTTAAGGTAATGCATGATGGGCTCAGTCATTATGCCATAATTATATCCACAGAACCTCAACTTTACCAAGAGTACTTCACTCCTTCCTATGCTATAATATTGCATTACCAACTCCTAATATGCATGTACAGATAAAATCTTACTGGGTACCCTGAAATTAGCATGTGTTTATGTGCAGGGAGCACATCTACTAGAATAATAATAGTAAACACTGTGCAGGTAACTTCATAGCTTTTCCTGCTTGGAAAATGATCCACTTTTACATCAGAATCTAGGAGAGAATGACAGGATGGCTGAACTGTATCTCCCAGCAGCCCTTCCCAGCAAGGCAAATGATCAGGTATGTTAGGAGCTATTAATCAACAACACCTGGAAAGCCACAGGTCCTCTGTTCCTGGACAATGATAATTCTGGAAAATTGATTGGGTTCATATGTTATGCTAAGACATTGGTAGTTGGATTCACACCAAAACATTATGAACTACAGTTCAAAAATCACAGTTACTAAGTTCATCCAACATATAAAGCTAAAATCAAAGAAACCATATTGTGGTTTAGCATGATGCATGAACCCAGATATTATAACATAGGTCCACAAGCCTCTTCCTTGTTTTTTAGATTTATCTCTTGTCCTTTTTTCAAAAACTCATGATAACATACATAGCATTGCTCCCTCTAATTTTTGCCACAACAACTATAGAATAAACTAGGTTGACAGTCATGATTGGCCCAAAATCATCCTTGACTTTCCATGGCTGAGCATGGATCTGAATATAGGCTTCTGTGGCCCAAGGCTACTATGCCACACTGAACATTCAATTCATATTTCATGCCAAGTAACAAACTGGATCCACATGTTTTACACACCTGTAAATGTTGTTTGAGTTTGATTTAACATAGTGTTTGTATGAACCAAAATAACTGTTTACATCCCATGATACATAATTTAGCATAATGTGCAAACCCTGTCAATTATGGCTTCTTCAAGCCATTTTTAAACTATATTTCAGCAAATGTATCAATCCAACTAATTCCATGAATGACTAACTTGATGGCTGGATATTGCCACAAGATTTGTTTCTCCCCATTCTATATAAATAAATTTGTAAATTTAGTATTTTCAGGCTTCTACTTCCTTTTTAGCAAAGCAAATATGTTTCATGTAGTGAATGATTCCAAACATAATTCAAGATATATTTAAATTAAAAAGATATTAAATCATAATAATCCCAACAGAAAATGAGAATGAAGAATTTATCTGTAGTGTGCGAAAATTTAAATTATGACAAGGAAAAAACCAGGCAGGAGTTTTTCATAAATAAAGCAACTATCTCATATGTTCCTTATGTTCTAAAAATACAGATAACTGATAAATAAAATCAATGAAAAAGAATGTGCAAAAAAACTAGTACAGTATCTGAAATGAGTGACTCTATTCAAGATAAATACCTTTATCAAGTAAGGGTTACTCAGTTCAATTAACTGATCAAATAAATACTAAGCAAATATTCTGAAGCAGGTTACCTAAACTGAAATATTTAATAACTCTCAACCATTTTGTTCAAACAAAATAACTTTTATAAACAAATGTGATATTCACATTAAGCAACTCAATTAATTGTCCTATTAAATCCTAAAATATTATATCTTGAAATATAGGTTATATGTACATGTAAATATTCACCAAGCAGTTCCTCTTTTGGCTTTTATCCTGGATACTCATTGGAAGGATAGATACTGAAGCTCAAATACTTTGGCCAAATAATGCAAAAAGAGGATTCATTAGAAAAGACTGTGATGCTGGGAAGGATTGAAGGGAAGAGGAAAAGGGGACAGCAGAGGATGAGATGGTTAGATAGCATAGTCAGTGTGATGGGCATGGGCTTGGGCAGACTTCAGGAGGTAGTGCAGGACAGGGAGGCCTGGTGCGCTGTGAGCAATAGGGTTACGAAGAGCTGGACACAACTGCATGACTGAACAACTGGATACCAGGATCAGTCTATAATTAAAGTATGTAGTACAGATGTGGCAGAAGGAAGGGCAGAGCCAGGGGCAGGAGCTATGAAGCAGAGAATCAGTCTGGAATCTCTTTGCATTCTTAAGTGTAAGAAACCCAACCTTTCCTGAGAGCTGTT
>JANHZU010003602.1:85646-97576 GCA_032468055.1 Acrochordus granulatus
GATCTTGCACAAATGAACTGCTTGTTTCTCTGCCCAGGATTCAGAGAGAGCCAGGCGAAGGGAGGATTATAGTCAAGATTATAAAACCATTGAGCAAGAGAAGAGAAGATAAAATGCTCAGGAGAGAGAAGGGGATTAATTTTATTTTTATTCCTTTGTGAACTTAAGTTCCAAATGGTAGTGATTTTTATGGAGGACATACAAATAGGGAGGGAGAGACAATAGTTTATGACTATTCTTTTTCTTTTTGATGAAAAAAGTTCCAAGTGGAGGGAACATTCAGGAAAAGAAACATTCCAGCATGGAGTTTTTTTTTCCTGCTTCATTGGTACCACTGATAGCATCCTCTCAAATTGTAGAGAAAAATCACACTGCTATATGCACTTCCTATGTTTGGGGATCAGGCTGATATTAAGTCCCGCTATCTGGGCCAAATAATTTTCTTTCTGTGTAATGATTTGTGTGCAGTTTTCACAAGCATGTAAATTCTTCACTATGTCATGTGCAATGTAAAATAATGTGCCCAGAAACATTTTTTTTACTTCTCTTTAAGAGAAAATAAAAATGTTTCTGGGGCACATATTACTATTTTGGGACATATTACTGTCCCTTCTTCCTTCCCGTTTATTCCATAGAGGAGGATCTATATAATTTGAACTCTACAATTTGAAATATTTATTATAGGGGAAGTCTTAAATTACTCTATCACTTTTGACTTGATAATACAACAGTCAAGGTGAGATGTGAAAAGTTCATTTCTTTCTTATGCAAGAATTATCAAGTTAATTGGAGGCTAATTAATTTTTCCTGGCCCAGTTCAGAATATACATCTGAGAACTAACCAGTTAGCTTTGTTTCAATTATATCACGTAACCTACTATTTAGTATCACTCTTCTTATTGAAGATAACTCTATATTAACCAGAACCCAAGGTTCATAGTATCTCTCTAAAACATCACTGTCTAAATAAAATCTTAATGTACTTTTAAAGTATTATAATTTGTGTGCAACAAAAAGGCATTGTTAACTATGTTTTAGCTTTTTTCTCTGCTTGTAACTAGAAGGGCTATACTTCTTCTAGGTTCAAAACTTATACTGTATTTTAAGAGGGAAATACCGTGCAGCTACAGCAATGATATTTTCTACATAAACAATGGTATGTTCCTGATATGGCTTTAACATCAGATCTGGAACTTTAGGTGAGTTTTTGTTTTCCCTTCAGCCCTCCTATTATCATTGCATGAGTGAAATCTTTCCTTTTAGGCAATATTTAAATCCTAAAATCATAAGAATATGCTTTGTGTATAAAAAAGCAAAGCTCCTCAGGCTTAAAACTCCATTCCTAGGAAAAGATCACCAGCCAGAATGTTATTGCTTCTTACTAGTTTGTAGAAGAATTTTAAAAAATGCCAGCCAACTAATATGTGAAGTTTGTTCTGTCAAGAGGAAAATGGTTTTACGACTTGAGGAGATTTTCAGCGATAACATGTGGATTCAAGAAAGATACACGAACCAAGCAAAAAATATAGATCTTGTTAAACATCCGGCAGAATTCAAAATGGTTTAGCTGATTTTATTCAGAGAAAACCCTTCAGCATAAGGGTTAGACATAACAAGCGAAGGCATTTCTTTTGACTTTGATTCTGCACCCTACAATAAATTCCTTCTCTGAATCTAAATGACAGGACCCTTACCTATTCGGTACATTGGAACGTGTGTGTCTTGCAAGACTCCCCCAAAGTGAAGAAGTTACATTTTTATTCGACTAAGTAAGAAGTTCCTTAAAAATGGAGCTGAAACTACAAAGCCAGGAATGAGTCAGATGGACAGGGTGTCACTGCTTATGACAGATTTATTTTTAACTATATTTAGAAATGTTTAGCTCCTCACTTAAAGACAGCTAATTATTAAAAACAAAAGAAACTAAATATCATGGTGGCACTATCTATAATTAAAAGGCAAATGGTTCAAAATATGCTTTAGGAGGAAAATGTTAGACTTGTGATGTTTAAAAGAGGTCTGGAAAATAAAAAGGTCATTGCTTGGCAGTGATGGAACAACATAGCAGCTGCCAGTCAAGTCTCCTGTGGAGGCCATTTCAAAGCTGAAGGTATCTGAAGTAACCTTTCATTTTCAGGTTCACCTTTCCTTTGGCTAAAAATAAAAATGAAACAAAATAAAATCTGATGTGTTTTTGTGTAGTTATATACTCCTTTTCTAAAAGGTTTACATATCATTTGTGTTATCGCTTTGTTAATTGAAACCATAGGTTTAGTAACAGCTGAAAAATATTGCATCTGTACACATCATTCACAATAAATGGCAGTGCTTAATTGACGACCTTGGTTGACCTTAGTTAAAGTTGGACCAAGTTAACATTTTGACAGAAAACAATCAGGAAATTCCAGGATTGCAGATTAGACTGGAAAAAAAGTGAGAATGGCGAAAGGTTTTCATTTTATTACCAAGAAAACTCCATGAAGTCCCAGGAATTGAGCTTGATTTGAGAGAATCTGCTTTTTTTCCTCACCAACTTTCCACAGTTCACTCCAGTCAGCTGAGGCTCTGGCATATGTGGAAGCTTTAATTTTAATTTTGGAAGGCAGGCCTACTCAACTATAGAGAAGTGTACACACTAAGAAATACTGTTCTTTACTTACTTATATGTCTATACTGTACTACCTTGATTATTTTTATAAATAACTCAAAATGGTGAGCACATCTAATACTCCTCCCTCCTATTTTCTCCACAACAACATCCCTGTGAGGTAGGTTGAGCTGAGAATGAGGACTGGTCCAAAGTCACCCAGCCAGTTTTCATGCCTAAAATGGGACTAGAACTCATAGTTTCCCATTTTCTAGCCTGGAGACTTAACCACTAGATTGTATTTTAAATTATTTCTTGAAGGGATAGTGACAGCAAATGGTTAAAGCAGGTTTTGCAAGAATTAATGTTTTTAACTACTGGTACCATGGCAGTACCAGCATATGTAAAGGTGTCCTACATGACTAATCTAATTACAGGTTCTTGCTGGGATAGTTTTGTGGTATATAGAATCTTTTTGTTAAACTGTAGTAGTCGGCTTGCAAATAGACTAAAGGAATAGTTTGGGTGTATGGTGTAAACAAGGGAAATAGTGGTTATAGTCTTTTTTATTTACTTGCATAGCAACCCTGTGAAATAGCGAGTTGCTTAAAAATATATGATTTGTTCACCTGAGCAGGAACTGACAATTTAGACCCCCAACCTAACATCATTATTATGAAAGATGTCAGACTTGGTACTGCTTGTAATAGAACCAACTCTTAAGGGCAAGATAGATAGACAGATACCCCTATACCTCTGAGTATGTTCAGTTATGGGTAGAATACAGGTACAATTAAATAGCATATACATCCATGCCAGATAACAGAATGCAGCCTGTTCATTGTGGTTTCCTGAATTAAAAACTCTAGATCTACTTCCTTAAAAAGATAAAATGGGGTCCCACCACAGAAAAAGTTTTGTCCCTTGTAGAGGCTCACCTCAACTGCTCTGGTAGGGTGGACCTGAAGGAACCTTAAATGATCTTAAGCCCTGAGTAGGTACATACAGGGAGAAGTAACCTGATCCTAAGATATTGAGGGCTTTAAAGATTTTAAAAAAACAACTGGGTCAAAAAACAGATCATATGCATAATAAAGTACTCCTGCTTCCTTAGTATTGTCATGTCAACTGTTTCGTTTTGTAGCATTCACAGTGTGAATGTAAATACAGTATTGCTAAAGAAAATGCTTTATGATGATTGTCATCAAATAATTATCTTTCAAGACTCACTTTTCTTTCCAGACTCATATGGACACTCTGTACAACTGGACAGATAATACTTTCCTGGCATAATGTATAAGCCATTCTATATGGAATCATCATTTATTACAGAGGGAGACAACCTGTAGCCTGCGGGGCATACGTGCCTGTCCCGTACTGCCAAAAATTGGTGGTTAATGATCCAATATTCACATTACAATATTTTGTGGTTTTGTTTCAAAATTAAGGGAATGTTTTGGAGCAGGCAAATTTGAGGGGAGCAAAGTACTTCCATTTCTATCTTTAACATCCAATCCTCTAAAAAATATCATTTTAATAAAATGTATAATTAAATTTGATTGTGGGGCAAAAGAAATTGTAGTAGAGAATTGTAACTGTCATACCAGGAATGCCCTTTACACCTTAATGACATGGCTTTGAGAGGTGGCAAATGCCAAAATAATGGCAACACTTAGTATCAGGCAAGTTCATGAGTAAACGTGTGGATTATAACTTACTGTCCTTTTTAGGAAGTTCTTGTTTTAACCAGTTGTGGTACATATGTCATAACACTGATTATTGAAACTGATGGAAATTTCTATATAAATGTGGTTAGGACTATAACTGTAAGCATGAAGATGCAACCCGTTTTGGTTTGTGTGCATCAACAACAAATTTGTGTGCAACAAAAAACTGAAGGAACCTCTAGATAAATAATGATTTTTAATCCAAAACTTTTGAGAAGACTTCTTCAAGTAATACTTTTGGATGGCAGTTGTCAACTTTGGGAAATACTTAGATTTATTTTCCTCTCTTAACTTGTATGCAGTGACTAGCGGTTTTAGACACTATTGAGTTGTATTCTGTCAACCCAACAGAATGTTGGAAATAAATTGTGGGTCCTGATTCTGTTTGCCTGTATCCGGAAAGCTAAACAGAACAGGATCAAATGTTGTGTGGGGAAGAAGTAGCTTTAGGAAGATTGAAAAGGATCTCTGGAGAGAAAATATCCCCCAATTTTCCCCAATACATCCTTATGGAAGAGGCAGCTGGGCAATGACATTGCATGTCACTGACTATTCCAGCTTAAGACATCTCTCTTTCCAGTCACATGACCTAAAGCTGCACATATGCAGTCTACTTCCCAGGAATAAATGAAGTCACAACACGTTATTTCATTAAACAGACGAAAATAGAAGCACCTCACTGCTGGTAAAATTATTAGAAAGAATTCTAGCAGCTGTGTGTCAGATCTTTCCCTTTTACGTTGAAATACAGTTTTACAAAATAACTAAAAATTGGGAATTGAGAGGTGTGGATTGACACGTAGGAGCAGATGACTTCGCATTTTATTTTAATCATCTATTGAAAGCAAATGTGCATTTTTTCCTGTGCATATTTAGGATGTGAGTTATCCAAGGAATATGAATGGTCAGGACTTTCACTTTACAAAATTTTCAGTATCCTCATCATGGAAAGCAGGAGGGCTTGGGTTAAGGTTATACATGTTTTTAAATAACTTCATTATTCCCAAACTACGTGATTTTTTCTAAGGATATAAACATTACTCTGCTTACAAAATAGAGTTTAAACAGTTAACTTTAGAAGTTAACTGTTTTATAGCTTAATAATAAGGAACATACTTATTAGATGCATTTAAAGACAGACCCTTAAAGAGCTTTGTTTTTAAATAATCCATTTTTAGAAACATGAAATAACTTAAGTGCCCACTGCAAGAACGGGAATATCCAGTACTTTCTAGTTCATATTTCTCACTGTCAGTGTTTCTCAACCTCAGCAACTTTAAGATGTATGGACTTCAACTCCCAGAATGCCCAGAAGGTCGGGGGAATTCTGGGAATTGAAGCCTACACACCTTAAAATTGCTGAGGTTGAGAAACACTCTCATTGTGTGTTCAGCCTTCCATCCAAACATTGTGACTCAGTGTGTTGAACTCTTACTTCTACCTCTGTAGCCACCAGATGCCCTAATGTGCAGAATGGTTAAAACTGCATTTGACGTTGCTTGTTGACAGGCAGAGTTCTATAGCTTTTACCAAGGAGACCCAGTTTACGGAAATGTGGATAAAAACATTGGCTGTGTTGGCTTGCAGCACCCTTATTTCCAAGACTGAAAGTTCAGGTACATGTGTCTCCGTACAATTACGTATTTGGTAGAAAAAAGTCAGTATATATGGTATGTAACAATGTATAAGCTGAGACATGGCTTTAAATAGTAGCTCCAAAGGAGGAACAGGAGCTATGCAGAATATTTTAAACAAATAGTTTAGAAGTGTTCCAAATCTTTTTCCCCTCATGTTTTGTAGTTTTGAGACTACGGATGTTCAGTTTAGCTGTTCTCCTGAATTTTTTTTAAACTCCAAGGTGTAATCCTCCTTTACACAATAATCTTTCTGGTATTATAAATAAACTTGGGATTTGTGGTCCATCTGGTTAAAGATACTGTCTCCTGTGTTGCTTTAAAAAGATGGAATGCACTTAGAATTGCACTTGGCCTCACTCTTTCTGCTTTTAGGAAAATACTTTAATTTTAAGCAGATCAGTTTTGTGAATTAGTAATCATTTAAAACATTTTAATAAGATTTTAACCAAATATGTTTTATTTTGTTAGTTATTTTGAGTGTTTTCTGGGTAGAAAATTAGATATTAATCAAGAATGACAACAACTCTGACTCTACCATTTCTGTCAGCCTCAGTGGACGAACTAGACCAAAAAATAAACTCCAGAAAGTTAAAACTCCTTTTATTGAGACTGGCTATACTAACAGAATCTTGCAAATCTGATTATGTTTTACCTTCTACTATTACTTACAGGTCAGTGAATTAGGGAGGTGTCTGCAAAGCCACTTCTGAATGCTATCTAACTGTTGTGGACATACAAATTTATTTCTTGCACCTTGACAACAGAGCTTACATATCTCCATCAAGGTCATCTTCCTTACTCTCTATAACAGGCATGTCCAGCCTTGGCAATTTTAAGTGTGGACTTTAACTCCTAGAATTCCTCAGCCAAAGCTGAGTTGAAGTACACACATCTTAAAGTTACCAAGGTTGGACACCTCTATTCTGTAACTTCCTACTATACTGACAATGAACAGCTCTCCAGATTTTCTAATAAGGTTAGAAAATAACCTTATTAGGTTTATCCTGGAGTTTATCTTGGAGTACCCAGAGACCATACTTGAAACCTTTGTTCTGTCTTTGAACTATACCCTTCTCTTTGGTACACAGTCTGCAGTTACACACAAACTGCTATGACATATGGGTGAGAGCATCTGGTTAACTTTGATTCATCCCCAGAAAACTAAGTAGAGACCATTCTAGTTAGTATTTATATGGGAGACCACCAGAAAATCCTAAAGTGAGAGAGAAAAAATAACACAGAAAAAAGCAGTGACAAACCACTTTTGTATTATTGCTAGGAAAATTAATGTCTCTGTTGTCACCAGGATGCAATCTCAGCTTGAGTGAGACTTGATCTCCTGTTCCATCTATTATTGTCTTAATAACAGGCTGACACTACATAGAACCCAGCCATTTTAAGTCTTTTCACTAATTTTGTTGTGACTTATGGACCATAATTTAGAGGTAATAGGTCATGGTCTTAAAGAGTAAAAGATTATTCACCATGAGTTTCATTGGACTCATTGATAGCTCAATGTTTTAAGCAAATTTTAGCAAAATAATAGGAAGATCAATCTTTTTACTCCACAAAAAGGGAGAGTCAACAAGTTTAATGCATTTGCTTGGAATAATCTCTGTATAAAACATCTAGCAACTTTCCCAAGGTTTGCTTTGCATGCATTAAATCTTTGCAACAGTTCAGAAAGCCTTGTTCTGTTCTCTGCTATAGGTGCGGGACTGAAGTTAGGAGAGGACGCTTGCCTTGGGCTATAAATTAATTTACTATGGAGATGCCGTCTGAATCCAGTGCTTCAAAGCTCAGTTCACTACACTGTCTAACTATATCTGTGTATTTATTTATTTATTTAATGTGTCTTAACCTTTCTAATTCAGTGAAACTATTACTCCATACGTTGCCCTCCTGATCAGCTACTCAGAAGTGTTCTATCTCTTGACTGAAAATCAGAAAGATGCGTTTTGTGCCAAGATTTGCTGTCTTGACCAAAGGTCATAGCAGTAATGTGTAATCAGTTTTAAAGTTGAGCACTGAGGAAAGTGAAGCCAAACCTATTTTCAGAATCTCTGTGGGATTTCAGTTCGACTACAAAATGTTTTAATACAACTTTAGTTGATTTACTCAAAGAAATTTATTGTGCAATTAACTTCTTCTGTCATTAGTCATCAAGTTGCTCTTCAGTATCAAAGAATTCAAGGAGAAGAAAGGTGCTGAAATACACACAAGTGGTACTCAACTTATGATTGGTTGCTTATCAACCATTACAATGGACCTTCCCAGAGCAACTTACAACCTGGTTTTAAAGTTCCAATGGTTACCCTCTCCAGCATCACATTGTGGGTATTTGGCAACCGGCCTGCATTTACAACCATTTGCAACATGTTGCAGTCCTGTAACCACAATTTATCATATTTCTTTGCCAGAAACTGCCATTTACTTCCAATTTCTGGTAAAATAATACAATGGGTACAATGGTATAATGGGCTTAGTTAATGACCATGGCATTTGCTTAACGACTGCCATAAGAAAAGAAGTAAAATTGAGCACAGTCATGTGGTGACCCACTTAATGACTGATGTGACTTATGACTGTAATTTTAGGTTCAATTGTGATCTTAAGTCAAGGATTACCTGTATGTAATTTCTATGCTCCATTGGAAATGTATTAATAATATTTTAATAACATATTCACAGAAGGACATTCTGATGGTCTTGTAATCCTACTCTTTAGCTCCGAGAAGAAAATAATTCAGTGGCATATAAGAAACCGCACCCTCCCTTGACTTTCAGGTGTGATGGATGGAGCACAGTTTCTGTTTTCAGTACTAGGGATGAGTCACAATTGGACAACTGCAACCTCTCCACACCCCATGTCCTTAGAGCAAAGAGAAATAGCAGTTTGCATCTCTGCTGGTTACATCTGTTTACATCACTGCACACACCCCTTCTATTTTTATCACTGGGAAAGCCCTTAGAAGAATGTCCTTGGAAATGGGAAATCCTATGTGATACAATCCAGTAACTATTAGAAGACACAGAAATTTACAAACTGAAATTAATATGCACAAAATGATTTCCTTATTTGTGTATGGGTGTGCATGTGTACATTGTTTTAACACTTTGCATGTTTAATGTTTAATATTTATTATAAACATGCCTCGGGGCGCGGTGGCTGAGCAAAGATCAGCAGTCCGAATTTGAGACCAGGCACTGTGTAACAGGGTGAGCTCCCGTTACTTACTTCAACTCCTGCCAACCTAGCAGTTCAAAATTGTGTAAAAATGCAAGTAGATAAATAGGTACCACCTATATGGTGGGAAGACAATAGCATCCTACACGCTTTGGTGTTGTGCTAGCCACATGACTTCAGACAACACTGACTCCTCAGCTATGAAACGCAGATGGGCACCACCCCCTGGAGTCAAAGACAACTGAAAGGGGAAACTATCTTTTATTTTTATAAACATGTCTAATACATATGAGGATCAATCATTTTAATGAATTCT
Source organism: Acrochordus granulatus (assembly GCA_032468055.1). Lineage (NCBI taxonomy): Eukaryota > Metazoa > Chordata > Lepidosauria > Squamata > Acrochordidae > Acrochordus > Acrochordus granulatus. The sequence goes on from JANHZU010003602.1 coordinate 95,100, forward strand.
AAAATGCCATCCCTCAAGTGCCTACTTGTCCCCAGAGTTGCCTACTCCCGCCATCCTCCTCTACCTAACCTGGGTCTTCTCTCCTTGTGCAACCTTGCACCTACACACACATCCTGATTCATTGGCCTAGAAGCCAGAGGCTTTCTTCGTCAAGCATGCTGGTGTACTGCAATTAAATACGGACACCAGCCATCTGGTCTGCTTTTTCTCAAGCTGAGGAATGCAGCATGCACATGTTCCTGCAAAGAATGCCTCTGCGTATTGGTGATGCTGGGAAAAGGGATGATACCCTTTTCTTTCTGCATTGGAAAAAATGTGCGTCAGAAGGATAAGCATGCTGAGAATCTCTGGAGGTGCCACTTTGTGAAATAATTATAGGTTGAAACGAAGGAGGAAATGGAAAGCTTTTAGCCCCCTCATATCAGTGTTGCAAGAAAAGTTTGAAGAGAGACAAATTCTCCAAAGGGGAAGATGATTATGTGAAGGTTGGTTGGTCTGTTCCTTAAAGTAGTGAGAGCAAACAAGTCCCTTCCTCCTCTAACCACAGTCTGCTAATACTGCTTGTTCTGTGTGAGACACATTCAGGACAAGATGGGAGATTAGCTGTGCTCCTTATGAGCCAGATGACTCAGTGAACATTCAACTAATGTAACCTCCATTTTGTGAGACTGCAAACATTTCACTGCAGGGACTGGACTTTTGCTGCTTGGAAATAAGAATATTTATGCTGGTCTGGACTACTGCATTTGTCTCGTCCCTTCTTGTACTGTACTTCCCATATTTATTTTGTCACAGAAATGGAAGCATTTTGAAATGGAACAATTTGTTTGAAAAAAAGTTTGCCCTCTGGAGGAGCATTTGACAATGAAACATCATAACCCTCTTTTTCCAGCAGTAACAAGGAAACATAGCCTAACTAGGCAGCAATACATGATTAAATTCGACTGATCTTTGAACTTGATTGGCAGGCAATTGTCATAAAGAATTACCAGCCATATATATTTTCCCAACAGTGGAATGGTCATTGAGATGTAGTAGCTTAATGGTTCATCACATGCTCCTGCAGCCCCGCAGACACCCAGACATGTTCTGTGCTATTATCACTTTGTGGTATTCCACTAAATTTCTGGGAACAGATTGTTGTTGTCCAATTGCACAGTTGTGTCTGACTCTTTGTGACCCCATGGACTGCTACATGCCAGGCCTCCTTGTCCTGCACTGCCTCCCGGAGTCTGCCCAAGCCCATGCCCATCACACTAACCATGCTATCTATCCATCTCATCCTCTGCCATCCCCTTCTCCTTTTGCCTTCAATCTTTCCAGCATCACAGTCTTTTCTAATGAGTCCTCTCTGCGCATTATGTGGCCAAAGTACTTGAGCTTCAGTATCTGTCCCTCCAATGAGCAATCAGGATTGATTTCCTGTAGGATTGACTGGTTTGATCTCCTTGCCATTCAAGGGACCTCAAGAGTTTTCTCCAGCACCACAATTTGAAGGCATCAATTCTTCTTTGCTCAGCCTTCCTTACTGTCCAGCTCTCACAGCTATACATTTCTATTGGGAAAACCATAGCCTTGACCATGTGGACCGTTGTCGGCAAGGTGATCTCTCTATTTCTTAATACACTGTCTAGGTTTACGGTAGCTTTCCTCCCAAGGAGCAAGCATCTTTGGATTTCATGGCTGCAGTCAACTTCTGCAGTGATCTTGGAGCCCAAGAAGGTGAAATCTGCCACTACTTCCATTTCTTCCCCTTCTACTTGACAGGAAGTGATGGGACCGGTTGCCATGATCTTACTTTTTCTAATGTTGGGTTTCGAGCCAGCTTTTGCACTCTCCTCTTTCACCCTCATCAAGAGGCGCTTTAGTTCCTCTTCACTTTCTGCCATTAGAGTGGTATTGTCTGATTATCTGAGGTTGTTCATATTTCTCCCGGCAATCTTAGTTTCAGCTGGTGATTCATCCAGCCCAGGATTTCATACGATGTACTCTGCATATAAGTTAAATAAGCAGGGTGACATTATATAGCCTTGTTGTACTCCTTTCCCAATTTTGGAAACTGTTCTATGTCTCTTTTGAGAAATTATAAAATGGATATATTCCTTACAATTTTTATTTTTTCATATGGAACTGAGGAAGAGTCCTGGATGAGAGTTGAAATGTTTTCCTGTAACATATAAAAATTAAAGTCCAGTTGCCTTTTTAAGCGTTTGCATTAAAAAAACTTTTTTTTGCAATTTTGCTACAATCATGGATTAATGAGAATATATATAGATATTCGACTTATCCAGTGGCTTCATGTAGATGTTAAAGTGGAATGGAGAGACTTTTGAGTTCTATGCTACTCCATAAAGCATGTATATAAAACAGTATGAGAACCGAGAACTACCAGATGTACATGCTGGTTTTCGAAGAGGCAGAGGAACTAGAGATCAAATTGCCAACATTCGCTGGATCATGGAAAAAGCGAGGGAATT